>JAPYZA010014658.1:0-10745 GCA_030522685.1 Eupelmus azureus | reverse complement strand
CCCTTCTTTAGTAAAATCTCTTTGGTTAACTTTTGCGCAATAAATCACGCCACGTGTATCACCTCTCCTTCTCAAGATTCTTTTGTCTCGATTGTAATTCTCGCGGTCTGGCTTATCAGCCAGTATAAGTGCGCGGGAAAATTCAAATGTAGTGAGAAAGTATACTATACTTTCTTACATATATATATATGTATTTATTTGTTTATTTATTTATTTTAAAAAAACGGCTTTTAGGAGTGTATACTACAGGACTTTATATATATATATATATATATATACTAGTGTTACTGTGCGACGAAGTCCGATATTTTTACATAGATTTCGCGCGAAAAAAATTCCCACCGTGGTAACCAGCTGACGGGTGCAAGCTATAGGCCCATCTGTTTTACCGACAGTAAAACTTAAATACATTATTACTAGTATTTTCCTACTAAATATGTCTAATAATTTAAAAACAATTTTTTTTTAGAAAAGTAATCCGTTGATTCTGTAGTGCTATTCTAAAGGAGTTTTTGAAGCCCACCCTGGTATAAATTTGATGGACTGGTTGGCTAAATATCCTGCGGTCAGTGGATACAGAAGCCCAAATTCAAGATTTCGAACACCGAGCAGTATCGAAGACTTAGGGGACAATATAGGTCACTTAAATGTGCTTAAATAATCTGTAATATGTATATTGTAAGTACAAAAAATGTACATTACTAAGAACTATGATGTACTATTTAAAATAGTAATACATATTTTATTCATTTTCAGTGATTTTAACCCAGGCTGATCCCCTTAAAGCTTGTTTGCTAATAATATTTGTTATATATAAAATATTTTTAGCTTCACATGGACATGTTAGCTGAGCAGAACCACTGATGCCACAGCTGCCGCTCAAGATATTCACATATTGATATTTTTAATGAAATAAAATAACTTTTTTAGCATTTAAAGCCACGTCAGTTGAATTAATTCACTAACATCATAGCTGGTGCCTAAGGGACTTGCTGCTCTACTGGATTACCACTGGGATGCGCCAAAATCACCCAGTGTTGTGCCCTTAGTCTATTGTGTCAGACTAGTCACTTGCTCACAGAGTACTACTACACGTCTACAACTTGATTGCTGCAACTCTCGACACATAGGTGTCCCCCTTTTCGACTCTTGTAGTTCTCTTTGCCCGCTTCTAATACTTGTTGACTCTGCATCTAGTAACCGACAATGGTTCTCATGGATAGGCATCTGTTTTAACTGCCTAGCAAATCACTTTATTCAAAATTGCAAAAGTTCTAGAAGATGTCAACATTGTAAAGCAAAGCACCATACTTTGCTACACTTCTGATAGGTTGCTCACAGACTTCATCGGAGTCTAAAGTTTTAGATAGCACCATCGATAACCCCACTGTACCTCATTCTTCGAATCATCTAGTAGATTCCCAATCCTTTAGATAAAGTGTTGTTAGCCACTCCCAAAGTTTATGCACACTTCAATAACAATCGTAGATTGTTAGTTAGAGCGACCATAGATCGAGGAGCACAATCATCCTTCACCACAGAAGATCTATGTCAGTAATTGAAAATGCCTAGACAACCTGTTCGTATAGCCATTTCAGGGATTGTAGAGGGAAAAACCTTTTTATGCAAGAGCGAATTGAACTTCACTATTAGACTACATTTCCTATCCACTTTTGTCTGTGGCATCACCGCCTTCGTAGTCCCTAGAATTACAGCTCAAGATCCATTTTCAGGCAAGCCAACTCAGTGGACGCATCTCGAGGGCCTCACTCTAGCTGACCCTCGCTACGCTTACTCGGAGAAGGTCGACGTTCTGCTAGGCACTCGAATCCATGCAATAATCGTCGAGTACGGACACCGCAAAGGCGACTCTGTCCACGCACCTATAGCTACGAGAACTTCACTAGGCTGGATCGACTCTGGACCAACTTCTTCTAGCATCAACCCCAGAGTTCGACTATCAGCTAATCTACAAGTCTCCAGCGACAATCTCAACGACATTTTGCGTCGATTCTGGGAGATTGAAGACACTCCGTCTATGCGACAGTTTCCTACCGAGGAAGAGAAAATCTGCGAGGATTTCAATCGCTCTACAGTAAGCCGAGACAAGGAGGGCAGATATGTGGTAAGGTTACCTTTTAAAGATTGTGTTCCGTCTACTTGGGAAGGCTCCTAAGAGTTAGCCGTGCGTATGCTGCGTAACCTGAAGAAAGGTTTCAGTCGAAGCCTGAATTGCGCGAAACCTACGTCCACTCCATGCGAGAGTATCTAACTCTAAACCATATGCGTCACACGCCAGTTGGTAGTCTAGACTTCGATCGTTGTTTCTTTTTCCCTCATCATCCTGTCATCAAAGAAAGCAGCACAACCACGAAGATGCGCACGGTGTTCAACGTCTCCGCCAAAACCAGGCTGGGCTACTCCCTGAATGATTTCTTGCTCATAGGTCCTAATTTGTTATTAGATACTGTAGATCTTCTCACTAGATGGCGACAGTATCCTTTTGTTTTTTCAGAAGATATTGAAAAAATATTCCGACAGATTCGGGTGCACGAGGAAGATCAGCACGTTCAAGCCGTCGTTTGGAGAGAGGAGGAATCAGCTAAGGTTACTTCATTTTTTCTTACTACAGTCACATTTGGTTTCGCCTGTTCCCGCTTCTTAGCTAGCCGCACTCTAAAACAATTAGCTCGAGATGAAGCCACTTCTTTTCCTCTCGGTAGTCAAATCCTCGAAAAGGAAGTTTACGCGGACGATATTCTTTCAGGCGACTTTACTTTAGAGACGACTGAAACAGGAGCAGATCATCAATCTTTTACACAGTGGAGGATTTAATCTGCGTAAATGGGTCACAAACGACCAAAGCCTAACCAATTGGCTTCCTCGAGACCTCTTAGCTACAGAAGCAAACCTTAAAGACGGCATAGGTTTTTCAGTGCTAGGTATCGCCTGGCACCCGGGAGAAGATCTTTCAACTTTAATCTTTCTCTAGAGTCGTTAGACGGTCCAGTCACCAAAAGAACTGTTTTATCCAAAATAGCCAAATTGTTCGATCCTCTTGGTTGGATTTCACCAGTGATCCTTACCTTAAAAATCTTTATGCAGTCTCTGTGGATGCTGACGAGAGAGTGGGATCAGGTGCTACCAGATGACTATGTAGAATACTGGAAAAAGTGTTACACATCGCTTGAAGCTGTCTCCAAAATTCGAATCGCTCGTTGGATAGACGTTTCTTTTCAAAAACAGGTGTTAGAGATCCATGGTTCCACAGACGCGTCCAAACTAGCATATGCAGGCGTAGTTTATTTGCGAGTTCTAGGTAAAACATCTCAAGTATTCCTTCTTGGAGCCAAAACCAAGGTAGCTCCGGTTAAAACACTCTCAATTCCGCGTTTAGAGTTATGTGCAGCACAGCTAACTTCTAAACTCACTCGTTATTTCCGGGACACCCTCGAACTAGCTTCAGCTAAAATTCACATGTAGTCAAACTCGAAAGATGCTTGATTAGATGCTCGACAGATGCTCGACAGATGCTCGATCTCCGCGAGATGACCGACCTTTGTAGCTAATAGGTGCGCAGATATCGCAACTGTACTACCAGAGGCTCACTGGCACCATATCAACTCAGCTGACAATCCTGCAGACTCAGCCTCACGAGGATTTCCAGCACAGGATTTAGTAGGTCGTGATCCATGGTGGTTGGGTCCAGAACGTTTGAGAAAGGTTAGCGGAGAATGGACGCGTGCTAGTGATCTCGATTTACCACCCTCTTTTAGCGCTCTTAATGATAACCACCCACTAGATACTTTAAAAATTTCGAGTAATCTTGTCGCTACAGATAAAGACGCTAAGCCAGTGTTGTGGTCCTTGATAGATGATTATTCTTCTGTCAGCAAGCCAGTGCGAATCACAGGCTACGTGCTTCGTTCCGTTACGAAATTAGTCAATAATTCTCCATTGATTGACAAGGTCTCTCCGATCTTGAGAGATTTTTCCCTTGTCAGCTGAGCCATGTATAGTAGGAAAAGAAGTTAGACTCGCGAAATTGCTGTGGAGCTCTTTAACACAGTGCTCTTACTTCCAACAGGAATTTGATACTCTACAACATGGCCGCGAGTTATTCAAAAGTAGTCCTCTTAAGAGCTTAAATCCCGTTTATGTCGGCGGACTGATTAGGGTGGGCGAACGCCTAAAACACTCCTCATTATCAGAAGATGAGAAATACCCGTCATTCTTCCAGCTGCCAGTCGCTTAACTCAGTTAGTCGTTCGTTACTGTGATCATTTAACGTTACATGGTGGAGTCTCTTTAACGTTAGCTCTAGTTAGGCGTATGTTCTGGGTTATTAAAGGCAAAATCCAGGCCAAAGCCTTAGTCCATTCTTGTGTACGCTGCAAGCGTTTCCGGGTCATGAAAACGCACCAGCTCATGGGCGATCTGCCGGAAAAATGAGTAGAACCTTCGCGTCCTTTCACGCACTCAGGCGCCGATTACACCGGGCCTTATCCCCTTCGCACTTCACGCCATCGAGGTTATAAGTCTTTCAAAGGCTATTTCGTGGTTTTCGTGTGTCTATGCACCCAGGCCGTTCATCTAGAAGCCGTTTCGAGCTATGACACAGAGGGTTTTATAGCTGCATTCCGTCGTTGTGTCTCTCGCAGACGTCCTTGTGTTAGCCTACTTAGTGATCAAGGCACCAATTTAGCGGGTGCTGACGCCGACTTAAGGCTGATGCACGCTGCAGGCTCTGAATTCCATCGCTCAGTAGAGCAAAATCTCCAACAAGCTGGAACTACGGTGCGTTTCAATCCACCAGGCGCTTCTCACTTCGGGGGTATTTGGGAGGCGGTCGTGAAATCCGTTAAATACCATATAAAGAGGGTCGTAGGCGAAACGATCATGACGTACGAGGAATTCGCCACTCTGCTATGCCAAGTCGAGGCATGCTTGAATTCACGTCCTCTCATACCCCACACTGAAGATGCTTCTGAGCTCTTCGTTTTAATGCTTGCACACTTCCTTATAGGAGAAACGTCATTTTTTATTACAGAGCCGAGAGTCACCGAGGACAACGTGGCACCTATGCAGCGTTGGCGCCGCACGCAACAATTGATGCAACGCTTTTGGGACCGTTGGTCATCAGACTATCTGCAACTACTACAGAAACGGGCTAAGTGGCAAAACGTGCAAGCCTCCATCCAGGTTGGCGACATCGTACTCTTACGCAATGAAACATCAGCCCCGATGCTATGGCCGCTTGGCCGTGTTACAGAAGTCTTCCCCGGCGCTGACGATCACGTGCGAGTAGTCTCGATACGCACGGCATCCTCCACTCTACGGCGATCAGTCACTAAGCTTGTCAAAATCCTAGACTACGCCTCTCAGCAAGTAGACGATAGTCAAGACTCAAGAAGCTGATACTGTATATTAACTTGAATTTGTTCTTTGAAATTTTGTTAATTAGTTTGTGTAACTTTTACTTGTAGATTCATTTTCATTGTAGAGTCACTTTTACATAACTAGAATCACGCAAAACATCTAGATGTCACGCGTTTTTTTATTTTTTTTTAGTCAATTTATCATATTTTTATGTAAAAACAAGGTGAGCGGAATGTCAGGACCACACGCACTCGCACAATCACACACTGACACGCTCCGGATCAAGATTTATACATACACACACACACACACACTTAGCTAGAGCCGTGACGTCACGGCACGCGACGTGGTTTCGACCTATTAAAAGGCCCAGAAAGTCGCCTGATTCTTGGGGGCGGCTTTCTCCCTGCTCAGAGAGCGCTCTGAGAGCGCAAGCTTTTAAAGCCGCATGCGAGCGGTAGTAGCATTTCGACAACGCGAGCGGTAGGTGCTCCCCCACCTCAACACCTTAACGGCTCTTAAATAAAGAGACTTTATTTAAGGTCTGTCTCTTTTTTTATTCTCCTCAATCCGGTTACAAGTATAATTAATTTCAAATATCTCCTGAAATCCCTCACCGTACTCTAGTTACTGACCAGGAATTATACGTCATTTTTCCTCATTTTTTAATTTTATCATTGAACACCAAGTGTACTTCCTCGGAGGCGATGTTACGGTGATCTGGGAGTCACCCGGGATTCTTGGACATCGTCTACAGCTATTGACAACTATTTTTGAATTTTTGAGTGTACGACCTGGTGCACTACTTCGGAGACGATGTCTCGTCGACGAGGAGGTCATCCTAGATACCTCGACATCGTCTGCAGGTAGTGACAACTATTTTCGAATTTTCGAGTATGCCACCACGTGCACTTCCTCGGAGACGATGTCTCGTCGATCTGGTGGACATCCTGGAGATCTGGATATCGTCTACAGGTAGTGACAACTACAAAGTTATTATTAAAAAATGTGTCTATTTGGCGGAAGACCCGTATTATCATTATCAATTCATATCTCAGCTTATAAGAGACATAATGTCAAGTTTTGGTGAATAGTTCGTTTTATTTAGTGAATCAAGAAAAATATCTCTACTAAGTTACTGTTAATATATCTTTGAAATTCATAAAAAATAGTTATTACTAAAAAATGAGTCTATTTGACCGAAGACACATATTATCAATATCAACGCAGATCTAAGCTTATAATAGACGTAGGTTTGTCATGTTGTGGATTATGGTTTATTTCACTTAGTGAATCAAGAAAAATATTTCTAGTCAGTGACAGTTAAGGGGAAACCTTAGGTAATTATTACTTGGTTATTTGTGTGCTAAAAGTAAATTTTAATATTTTAATAAGTAACTTCAATAAAAAAGTTCATTATTTAAAAGAATTTTTTACAGATTTCTATTTTATCGGCATTAACATTATTGATAATAATTAATTATCAAGACCTATTTTTGAAGTTTCAAGAGCAGAGGCACACTGGCAATCTTATTATCTATTATTTAAACGAAGACTGAAGTCATTTTAATAAAAAATGAAGACGGAAACTGTAAAGTACGGTGTAAAGAATTTCTACTTACGAAAATTTGTCAGTAAAAATTCTTTATTCCTCTGCAGTTTTCGTCTTGACTTTTTAATAAAATGACTTCAGTCTTTGATTAAATAATATATAATAAGATTGCCAGTGTGCCTCTGCTTTTAAAATTTTAAAAATTTGTATTAACAATTAGCTATTATCAATAATGTTAATACCGATAAAACAGTAATCTGTAAAAAAAAATGTTGTAAAATAATGATATCATTATTGAAGTTACTTATAAAAATATTAGAATTTACTTTTAGCACAGTATTAATTAAGCAAGTAATAATTATCTGACAAAATAAAAATTTTTCATCCATTAATTTTGATACTTTACTAATCTGTAAAATATGTTTAAAATAAAGATGTATTTTAAAATACGTTTTTTTAATAATCTCCAAAAAATACAATATGGAGATAGCTATGGGGGAGTAAAATCATAAACAATAACGTTATGTTTTAGCCTTGTTTTTGGGTAGTGAGGTTGTTTGTAGAAGAGGGGGCGGGGGGGGGGGGGGGGGGGGGGGGGGGGGGGGGGGGGAGGAAGATATGTGAGGAGTGGGGGCGGCAGAATCGTAAACATCACAATTGAACTATATGAAATACACTTTACAAAAAGTTATTAATTTTTAGTCTAGTCATGCAACTTAGTCGCACGCGGTGATACTCAAGAAAATAAAAAAAGATCGTAACTTCCTGCAGACGATATCCAGGTATCCAGAGTGACTCAGGTCACCGAGACATCGTCTCCGACAAAGTGCACTTGGTGATCAATGATAAAACTAAAAGATTAGGAAAAATGTATAGTTCCTTGTCAGTAAGTAGAGCACGGCGAGGGGTTTCAGGAGATCTTTAAAATTTATTATACTGTAAATAATTAAAATTAGTTATCAATTATAAATATTTTAATTGATAATTGATTTTTAGTTATTAATTAAACGAATGTTTAATTGACAACTAAAAATTAATTATCAATTAATTTTCAGATCATTGAAATTAGTTATTAATTATAGAATTTTTTTTAATTGATAACTAATTTTTAGTTATTTTTAATTGATAACTAATTTTTAGTTATCAATTAAACGAAAGTTTAATTGATAAATAGATCGTCATTTATTTAATTATCAATTCGTAATTTACGATTTTCGGAACCTTGGGAGGAACGGCTGTTGTCGATGATAGTCGTGCGCGCAAACGCGTTGCCGCTGCTGATGATCGTGCTGCTTGAAGGAATGTCGCTGTTGCCGACAGTTGCGGTGCGCGTGATCACGCTGCCGCCGCTGGAGAACGCGCCGCTGCTGCTGGAAAACGCGCTGCTTCCTCAGAAGGACGCGATGCGCATGTACGTGTTGCCACCGCTGAAGTTGGCGGTGTGTGTGTGAACGTGCTGCCTCTGGACGTGATGTAGTTGCTGAAAATTGCACGAGTGAATCATTTACCGTCGCTAATCTTTGGGGATCGTGAGAAGGTGCTGCTGCCGTCGATGGCTGTGATTCGCTTGAATGTGCTCCCGCCGTTGATGATTGCGAAGTGCAGGGAAGCGCTCCTGCTGCTGAAGTTGTCTTAACTGATAAGCGTTCTGACCGTTTTATCCTTTTTGACGGAATGTCGCTAAACTCTCTTGATGCTAGATATTGCTCGGCTATCGCATAGGACTCATTTGGCAGTGTATCTCTCGTATCCAAATCGTGCTTTAACCTTTCCTTCGACATTTTGAAAAAAATTTCAACGCACTTGCGAATTCTAGTCCATTTGACCAGCGAAAACGTAAGTCATAATTCGCTCTTCGTGAATAACAAAAACAGTTTCAGCGTTTTAATAATTTATTTAAACGTCCGAACTCTTTTACAGATGGTAGCGGATTGCAAGCTCCGCCGTGGGAGCAAAGATTCGAACAAGTAAAAATTTCTCGTTGCCATGGTAAAATAATTAATTTGCATAAATATAAAACCTACTCTATGGCCTTCCGTCCGCGAGAAACTTTAAATCATCTCGCCTCGTGCCCATCACCTTTATTCGAATTTGAATGTGAATGTGAGGAAACCTGCTCTATTGGACAATCCTTTGTGATTGCCACGACGGGGCCTATGAAACGTAATCAAACATCCGCTTCGCCGAGTCGAATGTTCTAAAATATAAATAACTTCTCTCACGGCAGGCTTTCATTAAAAATCAGAGAATGAAGATATTTTAAAACGAGAACATCTGTGATACGGATCTATATTTCACTTAAGACATTTAATAGAACAACGCTGTACGAAAAAATCAATAACATATGATATAAACTGGAAAGTAATTATATATGTAAATAACATATGAAGTTGTAGCCTGCAAAACAATTGATGTCTGTTGCACAGCAGAAATAATGTTGATTGCGAGAGTATTGCTGTAACCTCCTGAGAGACTGGATGACTGTTTGCGAGGAATTAATAAAAGCATTTGAGAACATTTTTGAGTATTTGTAAATTTCTTCGTCCGTAGCCTGCTTTGTGCGGGAACATTTGGTGCCGAAACCCGGGAATAGTTTCCGGAAAACTTTTACGGAGAAGGAATTTTTAAAGTCGCTTGAAGGAAGATATCCAGTCGGCGGCTGCTCAGATGTAAGGACCTTTGTGATTTCAGTGGCTTCGTCTTCGTGTTGGTGACCTACGAGTTGTAAGGTTCCTTAATAATCAGCGAAGGAGATGGTATGGTTTATGTTTATGGTTTATGGTTTTTGTTTTTGTTTTTGTTTATGTTTTTTAATTGAAGCAGCACTATAGATTTGACAATTTGGGAAGGCGAAAGCGTTGTTGAAAGAATCTTTCTGGAAAATTTTTAAATCATGTTTCGTAATGCTTTTTGTGATGACATCGAATATTTGTTATATCATTTTTTTCTCCTTTCTTTCTGTGCATAACCTAACAGGACTAAAAAAAGTGTATTATACATTATTTTTCTAACCCAGTAGTTAAGTTAAAATGTTTACATTGCTGTGGTGTTTCCGATAATGTGAAAACCAAGCGCAGCACATGTGCATCGTCATCGACGCGCATCTTTCATCTGCATCAATTGGTGCGCACCTCTCTCAATCGTATACCAGCGCTTGTCTGCATGCGTCAGCAAGAGTTGTACCCTCACCACGGCACTGTGACGCACAGCTGCTTCTCGTCTGCACGCTTCTCCCAACATCAGCGAATGTGGCAGTGCGAGGACACGCACTGCCTTTCTCGATGGCAGTGGCTACATCAGCAAGGAAGCGCAAAACATGCTTCAATGGCAGCGCAAGGATGCACCGCTTTCTCATTCACAGTGGCAGTTTGGACACCTCGATCATCGCCAGCGGTAGTGCGGGTGAGTATGCCGCCTCATGAAAGTAGCAGCAGTGTGTATCAACATGCCGTTCCTGCAAGCTGCATCATCGTGTACCGGCTCCCCGCTCCTGTGAGCTGCATCTGTGGTTATCAGCACGCCGTTAATGAGAGCTGCAACTGTGTGTACCGGCTCACCGTTTCAGCAAGCTGCATCAGCGCGTATCTACGCGCCGTCCCGAAGAGCTACATCGCTTGTACCAGTTCGTCGTACCGGAAAGTCTATTAGTCCTATCTGAACAATCACTTGATTCGAGCTTCTATTCGTTTAATTTATGAAATTTCATATGTCACTGGTCGTAACATCCAGTTTCTACGGGTCAATAAAAATCAATTTAGAGAAGATGTTTTAATTCATTGTATTATTGGCTACCTGCGGTACCAAAATTGTTTAC
>JAPYZA010014655.1:0-11983 GCA_030522685.1 Eupelmus azureus | reverse complement strand
TATCTAAATAGTTTAGTCGAAAGTGAATTTTATGCTCTTTATTTATTTTTAAATGATCATAAAATAATATAATTTTATTAGAAAATTCGGTATTAAAAAATCATTTTACAAGCTTTTATATAATAAATAAAAAATAAATTTTTCTGTTTAGTTAAAAAAAAAAAAAAAATAACTAAATCAAAAAAATTAATATTTGTGTGCTATTTTAAGTATTTAAACTTCAGAATTAATTTTTGTAAGCATTCATAACATGAAAAACTAAATTTTTATAACGATACACTTTAAATTTTTGAACGTGAAATTATACTGTCGTTCTCAGCTCTTTCTAGTCTACAAGAAATTGACGTCATTTTTTTTTTTTTTTTTTATTTATGTGTTTTCGAAATCGACGGTAAATACAAGCCTTTAATGTGATATTATTAATATTGATGGTACGTACTATTGATGGTTTACAATAAACGTTATGAAAATTGATTACATTTAAAATAAAGGAAATTATGAGATAAAAAGGAGACCATAATACAAACACAAAACAGAGAGAAAGAGTATTCGTATTCGATGTACTCGATGCACGTGCATATACTTTCGCGGACGTGTGCGTTGTTTACAAGGCACCACCTTCGAGTCAACGGCCTCATGGTTTCTCTATCCATTTCTTTCGCTATTACTGCCAAATCTTACTGCGAATACACTAGTAAGAGTGTAAAGTTATATTGTGTTATTCTCCCTTTATTTGCTTGAAAAAAGATTTTTTTCTTTTTGTCTGAGTCTTATTATTATTATATCTTCTTATTATTATTATATCTATAGTTCTTTGACTGCAATTTCGCAATAGAAAATTAAACGAGTAATATATGTTTATGTCACTATAACCACAAAACCGTAACAGATGATTTTTCGGCTCTTCTGGCATAATAACATGCGCTTCAATACTGGTGCGTAAGGTGATTTTTACCTCATTAGACTTTTCACCCTCCCTGCGCTCGGACGAAAAACGTTTCGCGAGGTAAATAACCACCATCGATACCCGTATCGAAATGTTCGATTATAACACACTGTGCCCTGAATCCGCACTTAAGTCACAGCTATCCGTGACCTAAGTAGCCTATTATATTCCACGGTATGCTTGGCCAACTCTATACTCAGTAAAATAATGAGCCGATAAAGTCATACGTTTAATAAAAATCGTTTTGTTCGGGCGCTAACATCAGGTCGTTCAATAATGAACAACTTAAGTCACGTATATCGTAATATGCTTTTGTATTAAATAATTATAAAAATTCTCTGTTTTGACACATATTATCAACAATGATAAAATTTAAAAGATAGCGGACAAGAATTTTATTAAGCTTATATTCAAAAGAGATATTTAGATGTATCCAAATCTACAAATTTTGATATAATTACTCATTCGAGAAAATTCTCGAATTTTGCATAAACCTAGTGTTACTATAAATAAACACTTATAAATTTCTAGAAGGTTTACCGCTTAGTTTCTGAGATCTATTTTATTAGGGCCTTTATTTAAAGCAATACTACATTTGTGCAAAATTTGAAAATGAGTATTCATTTAGGGCCTTTATTTAAAGCAATACTACATTTGTGCAAAATTTGAAAATTTTCTCAAATTAGTAAATATTGCATAGGCAAAAACTGTAAATTATCATACAAATACCTTTGAAAATTATGTTTTAAAACTGTAAAATCAATAAAATTCTAAAAAAATATATCAATTTTATTCTACGGTTTTGTCGATTGGCATTATAAGATTGAGTTCAATAATTTAAATTCAAGTTCAAAGAATACAAAATATTTGATGATAATAAAAAAATAAATAGAAAAAAATAAGAACAATTAAACATTTTAGGGCATGTAGAATAACTGGCTGCACATCGTCGCGTCTGCCACTCACGTTAGCGACTGCGAATGGTTGCGATTCTCTCGTCCTTTTACATTCAAAGAGTACATATTATGCACTCCATTCCGCTTTCCCCACCTGTGATCGAGACCTTCTCCTTCTCCAACGAATTAACCGAAAAGTTGGAGCGCACTATCTCCTTCTCTACACTAAACTTTAAGAATCCCTTCTCCATTTTCTCCTTCTCCTTGCCGAAAGGAAAGAGAGGGATTTCAGTCACGCCCTCAATGTTAAGATGGAAAGTGGGGTCAGGACTAAACAGTCAGTTTTAAATCTAGAATATAATAAAAGTTAAATATAATATAATTTAAAATTCACTTATCTAATTATCTTAAGAAAGATTTTTGGTGATACTTCAAATATTTTGAAAGAAACTTAGGTAATGAAGAATAAAAAAAAAATTTGAAAAAAGGTTGGGGATATTAAACCACTGTTTTTATATTTTCATTAAAAATATTTTATCTACTAAAAGAATAAAAATATAATAAAGAAAAATATTGAAAATTAATAAAAAAATATTTTAAATTGGCTTTGACTACTATTTCGTCATTTGATAATTTGTAAATAGATACAGATTCATTCATTTTTACATAAGGTTATTTTTGCAGTATTGTTTGTCACCCGATAGTGGTTAGTAATAATTAACAAAACATTAAGTGCTGATAAATGCAATATTTTATAGTATTAAATGTAATAAGATTCTTTACTATTTAAAAAATTTCTTATAAAATTATTAAAAATAGTCTTTTAGCATATAATCTTAACGCTAAGTGACATTATAAATATACAAAAAATCTGTCTCTTTATTCCGATTAAAAATATAAATTTTTATATTCATTAAACTATAGATACTGTTATTCATCTGATTCAAATATATCAATCGTATAATTAAAAACGCAAAAATTAGTTTTCTTCGAAAATCGAAAATTCATTAAAAAACAAAATTACATTGGTGAAATAATAAAAGAATTTTCCTTGAATTTCAAATACAAAAAGCAAAATAATATGCCGTGATAAAGCGATACCTTTACACACACACGCACGGGCACACATTTACACATACGCGCGAACACACACAATCATACTTTCTAAAATGTGGTGTTTCGGTAAAACACAAAAACATGTTTGCGATATAACGAATCTTAAAATTTTACTATAAAAAAGCTTACTTTAACAAAAAAAAAAAATTTACATAAATTTTTTAATCTATTTAATATGTATTATAATTTCATTAAACTGATCAAATGATATGTCGGTATTGTGAGCAGACCAGTAGTAAAACATATTTCAGGACGGTCATAGGTAAGATTAGGACCGACTACCCGCCGATAGATACTACTTATTCAATATATATTCCGAATAATACTTCATAAATAGGTCAATACTTAATTTTAAAATCGGATCTTTTTTTATTATTTAAAAGAAGCAAACATTTATGTTCATTGTTTTTAAGTATTTCAAAATAATATACCACTACTACAAACATATGATAAACAGAACTAAAAACTGTTGAAATTATTTGACATATTTTTGCTGTAAAAATTTTTAAAAAATAATTATATTTTTCTTTATTTATTATAAGAAGTTTGACTACATTTGAAACAGTTGCGAATACTACATTAGATCCGTATACGGTAATAACATTGCTCCTTCTTTTTCAGATTGTTGTCCCGACAATCTAAAACGTCATATGTTGCAAAGTTTCTTTTTCAAGCAGGTTAATTTTCTTTCTTCTCTGCCCTGATCTATACCAGGCATCATTTATCAAGCAATGCTTCCAGGATTAAACAGTCATCACTTTCAAGAAGAAAAAAATAAGTGTTCTTGAGTTCTGAGAACAAAAATGGATTAAATATACAGTGGAACCTTATCTCAATTTGTTGCTCTTCCATATGTACCGTTGCGCCCACAAAAAACATGAGAGTTACAAAAAAAAAAAAAAAAATGAGCAGAATAAATATTTCGACAATCTAACATAAGAAGAAGAATCATTTTGAATTTTCTCTCTGGCGGGTTGATCATCTTCTTCTTAAAATTCATAATGATAAATAAGCACCACCAAATATGTCCTACCGTAATCTAACCCAAGCATCAACTTACCAAGCAATTTTCTCTAGTGCAAATTCTAATGCCATTTCAAAAATTACGTTCCTGACGTTCCTATATCTAAAAGTACATTTAAATTTCTTTGAGAAATATAAATCTACCGCATTCACTACTGATATTTATATATGAACTATTGGTAGATGCGAGGACAACTATGACATTTGATTTGTACCTATCTATTCATAGTGAATTGATATTGGTTTGAGTATTTGTGAGCATGTGATTTTGTATTTTAAATTCAATTTTGCTAGATATTAATACTGTCACTATTCTTATTTACGTAACTACCTTTTCTAGTCTTTAGTTATTGTCTTATGGGCTTATTTTTGAGTCATTAATTCAGTGGCTTTCTACTTACACAGACGCACTGCACCTTATCTAGTTACCAGGAGTATATGAGATGTGTTCAAAACGATGAAATTCATCCTCGAACGATAGTTTAGATTGGATGTAAACGAAATTTTACATTCAATCTTATTTTAATGCTATTAGAATAGAACGGGGCAAGTATCCTAGATGGATAAATTAACAGAATATATTTTATATTTTATATTAAAAGTGCGTGAGAAAATGTGCGTAAAAAATCTTGCTAGATTCTCAACATTTTAGTTTATTTCTCTCAAAGTCGTCAGTATGTATATTCATCATAAATAAGCTGCAACTCAATACCATTCAATTATAATACTGTATTAATAAAACTGTATCAACCTACTTATTTAAACAACTTGTCCCGCTCCTCCTAACGTAATTCGTCATAGCAAAACGATGAAAAAGTTACACGAATATAATAAAATATATTACAAAAAATATGTTTCGGTATACATCGATAAAAAAACGAGACATCCGCTATTATAAAGCAAGTAGCAAAGAATGAAAGACACAAAAAGGAAGAAAGAAATAGTGTGAAAGAGAAGTTATATCAGACACTCACGCGCTGACAAGTCAGCAGATCCTCATCTATTAATGCACGCTTCTTGGAAGGAACGATCGAAAGCGAAAGTAACATTGAACCTGAAGGCAAAGTGCTTTGCTAAGCGTGCCGACATTATAAGTTTCCTCTTTTTACTAATTTGTATGCGTGTAAATGTGTCTTCACACTCTTCCTGTTCTTTAATTGTTGCATCTCTTATGGACTCCTTTACATTTTTGCATAATATCATGAATTTCTGGATAATCTTTAGAGTATCTTGTACTTTAGTTAATCATATTTTAAATAAAAAATGGACAAATTCATAAAAATATAGCAACGCAGAAGCGTATTCTGTCAAGTTAAATGATATACAATATTTTACTTTTAATTTTTAAATTAAATATATATACAAGATACCATTAATTCTAGAGTATTAAGGCTGAAAAAAATTATCATAAACTTTTGTCGATTTATAAACATTATTCTAATTGAGCTTTAAAAAAAGCACAAGCATTCAATCACAATTTGTTATCATTAGAAAAAACTGTGACTCTCGTTCATTGGAATACAGTGTATCATAATCGCACTTTTTCGCGTAACTAAAATAATATTTCGAATACATAGAAGTAAAGTCTGGTAATCTGTTAATTAATAAATTCACTTAAAACGATTACCTTTGATAAAAATATTATACAATAAATTTTCGAATTATTTTATTTTAATGCTCTTCTCAAGTAGTCTTTCAAAGCGTACAAATTCTACTAAAAAACTATATTTAACATTATAAGCTTAGTTCATTGCACACTTGACAATAAGTTTATCTGACTATCGCACAGCTTCTTCCATCTAAGTGAAAACCGAGACAACGTACTTAATTTTTTGATCATGCAATTGGTTGAATCAAGTAAAAGAAAAGACCGAGCTGAAGCACGGAGAACGCCGCGCTAGGACTAACCGAGCTAAGAAAACATTAGCATTATTTCCATCTACCCGCAAGAACGTGCGCAAACCAATACCCGCGCTCTACAAATATAATGCCGAGATTAGCGAAAAAAGGCAAACTTTCATCAGACGTTCGAATAAAAAAGGAGCCGAACCACAAGTGTCACACGAGATAAAGGATTTTTGCGCTCGGTAATGCTGTGTATTGTATAAAACTCGCGAACACAAGGAGAGAAAATAAAAAAAAAAAAAAAAAACACAAAAAAAAAAAAAAAAAAAAAAAAAAAAAAAAAAAAAAAAAAAAAAAAACGGAGGTGGAAAGAAAGAGTGAGAGAGAGACAGCGTGCACACATCGCTTCGGCATTGGCTTAAGATCGAGATCGCGGTGCGTCGTCGGGAGCTACCGCGCGAGCAAAGGCGTCACTTGTCGCCATGTGCGATTGCGCAAGAATCCGCGAGTTCGAGGACGGTCAGCCATGAGAAAGAGAGAGAGAGAGAGAAAACGAGAGAGTCCGAGCAACTACTCACCTGCACTACAATGCTTCAGATATTAGAATGAAATGAGTGTATGGAGTGCCGCGCTAATTCGTTTGTCGTTTTCTCTTTTTCTTTCTATTCATTTTGTTTGGTTTCTTCTGGTCTGGTTTGCTATTGCCTGCATTGAAGACTATTTTTACTGCATTTAAAGACTACTTTTAATCTACCTTTTTTGAACAATTAATTCTTTTAACTCTCGTTGAATTAAACTTTATTATAAAAAAAAACTATTTTTTATCAGATTTATAAAATAAAACTAAAGTGAATTATTGATTTAGATATTCTATATTTATAAAGTATCCCTTTGTCGCGTTTTAGGTGAAATAAATAGGAATAATAAATTTACTTTGCTACACTGACAAGTTGCTAAATTTTTTAACACTAAATATTATCATCTTATGTAGAGCAGTTGAGTAAAAATTTGATTCGATTACAATATTTTTTCTTTTATCTTTTTTATCTTTCTGTTTGTACCTCTGTAAGACAAGAAAATAATGACGATGCGAAACTCCAAGATTAGAAATGTTCATGCAGAGTGAATCACAATAGATCGAATTATGTCAACGATGCTGCAAGTCCTTATTTTAGAACCTGATGATATACTTATTTTAGAAATAAATGAGTAAGATATGAATTTACTCTAGTCAAAAGTATAAACTATATATTTTTTCATGTGTTCTTGACAGTTCTGTATGCCATGAAAAAGATTACAAATTAATAATACAAATTCTTTAAAATTTAGTGTCAACAAATAAGCATGATTAGGTAAAGAAATACTTTCAATAGTTGAGTTCTTTTAAAAGATAACATTAAAATTACAACTAAGTAGTCGCTTAACGTCTCTTTAATAAAAATTAAATTTATTTACCAGGAAAAATTATGAATTTTTTTCAGCCTTGAAAGACTTTTTTGTTCCTAGAAAAAACTTATCTTTTAGTCATTAATTCGCTTAAAACATATACCTAAATTCCTTTCTAAAAAAATAAGAATTAAAATCGATCGGGCCTTTTACTTTTACGCAGGCCGGAGAACCAGCCGATTTATAAAAGCCAGCACCCGCGTGCGCCGCTCGGTCTTGAATCCCGAGAACTCGAATTTTTTCTCCATTCGAATCCCAGCCGGCGCACAAAAGAAGCACGCAGATGCAAATGCAGATTCGAATAGTCTCAAATAAGATTCAATCAATTTTTTGCCAGCCCCGGCTAATTAATTATTCGAGCCGAGTGCAGGCAAAAAAAGATTCGGAATTAATGGCCGAAGGAGGGATGAGTTTATAATGCGGCAGCGCGCAAAGAGCGCCGACCGACTGAGGCGACTGATGCGAAGGACTCTCACTTTTATTGATCTCCTTGAAGGAAGTTGTTCCGCGCGCGCGCGAGCGCTCGAATGCGATCCCGGTCCCGGTCGTTCTGCTCTGCATCCGTGGAGAGAACTACAGTTAGCCGCGCAAGGACGGGCCGACGGCCTCTTCGACAAAAGAAAAAAGAGAAAGAGAAAGAGCTATAATCGAGCTGCTGTCTTTGAAAGAGTAAAGGGCATTTGCACTTAGGTAACTTGCTGGAGCTAATTAATGATAACGATCGAAAATTACAGCGTTATTTCTGTGGGCTTCAATTTTAGTTTTGACATTTGATTCATGCTCATTTATATTACAAAAGGTTGAGCAACTTTTCAAATTTGATACTTGCGCTGAGAGTCTGAAAGAGCTTATTATTTACTTTCAATGAACTTTCTTTTTAATGAGATAATTCAAATTTAGTTTTATTAAAATTTTCAGTAATTTTATATACATGTAAATTCGAATTTTAGTGTAGGCAAATAAAAACCAATTGCAAATTAAATTTTTGAAATCAAATCATAGAATTATTAACGCGAAATTCCTGTAATATTATTTCAATATTATGCATATAATTACAAATATTATATAAAATCCTTTCCATGACTATTTAAACATATTTTTTTAACTTGTTATCGATCTCCTAAATATCAATAGTAAATAGTCGTATAAATGTAAAATCAATTTTCAATCCATTAGTAAATAAATAATGTTACTTCCTGATTATATTTTTTACCGTACATTATCATAGTCACGTATGTAAATGCAGAAATGCGCAGAGGGAAGTGCCCAAAGCATAAAGAAACCTCAGGCGCTTAAAAATTCGTTAACCTTCGAGCAGCCTATATCACCCACAAAGCCAGCCGAATTAGCCAACGCGTTCGCACAATTATTTTCGAAAGCAGAAGTGTGTGCATGCCGCCGAAATTTTTTGCCCAGTTTTTTTGCGACGATCGCGCAAATCTGAATTCCCATCGCTGGCCGACGACAAAGGCCCACGCGAAATCCATTTGTCCAGTTGCGAGTGAAGACGCTCGCGCTATAATCGACAGACAGTCAGAGCTGGCCTTGGGATTGACTCTCCGGCTCTCGGCATACTTTGAAACTGCAGAGAAAAAAGCGCTCTGGGTAGGTCTCTCGGTCATAGCTTTTTTTCTGCCTGATGTACCGCGCGTCCCAAAAAATAATCTCGGCCCGGAGCGGCTCTCTCTCTCTCTCTCTCTCTCTCTCTCTCTCTCGGCTTTTTCTCTTTCTTCTCGATCTCGGCTTTGGCCTCGAGATAAATGATATCAGAATTCTCGCAGCACGAGTAGCGGGCGTGCGACCAGCGCTAATGCATACATGCAGACAAAAAAGCCGCGCTCTCGAACTTTGCCTTTTTTTCTAGTCTCGAGCGTTTTCAGTTTCCTATTACTTTTTTTCTCTCGCCGAGTTCGACGAACAGGTGATAAAATTGAGTAAAATCAAGTTCTGGCACTATTTGGCCGGGCGTTTAAATCATCCATATTTATAATCTATGCATATATATTGCTGCAAGGAAGTTATCGTGAATTCTTTTATCCCTAGTACTTAATTTGTGAGATTCTTCCAAAGGTCATTTATCTCACAAACAAATCTTGATAAAGACCAGCAATATATTTTTCACTCAATTCAGACCAATACGATTATTATGTATAATTGCAGTAATTGCAATAAGTGTGATGGTTGAGCGTAACCGTGTTATGTTATCAAAGATATATTATTTGTTTACATTATTACAAAGATTAATGATACTCAATACTTTTTCATTCTAGTCGCTTGTATGTGTTATTTGAATTTTTAATGCATATTAGTTGTTGCATATCAAACAATTCATTAATTGCAATAATAGAACTTATTTGAGTGAAGTCATTGACTGTTAATAATGAAGGTGTGTCATGTTAATTGAATTATCATCTTCTAAGAGATGTATGATTCACGCTCCATCTAATTATTACATTACGCGATTATATTCCAAAAACAATCACAATAATGAAAACATAAACAACATAAACGACACAAATTATTCAGAAAAATAACGTGAGAATAAAGCAAAATAATGTAAATATTAGAAAATAACAGTAAATAAGGGGAAAAAACAAATAATATATATTATCCATACATTTTTAGTTCCACAAATGTTTTCTAGAATTTACTGAATAAAAATGGTTCAAAAGGTTTTATTGAATTCAAACCTATATATTTTATTTTTGATATTTTTATGTAAAAATCTTTTTTTCTTCCTGATCTATCATAGAATCATCCATCTACTTATATTATATAGTTATTTAGTGAGAAAATTTCTACTTTGTTCCCGCTTCTTCCTTTCGTTCTCTATAAGTCTCTGTCTCCCAACAGTTCTTCCTTATTTATTTTTTTAATAAAAAAGTAAAAATAATGTAAAAATTCAGAGTTTCATATGCATCTCATTTCTTTCTTTGGTTCCCCGTGGCCCTATATAGCTCTTTATAATTCTTTACTACTCTTTATCCACTTCATTTTGCTTATTCTCAAGGCTCTTCCTCCAGCTCTGCATCAGTTGCCCATAAGGAAAACAAAATTTTTGTTCTATTTTTTATATTCTCTCATAAATCAAAAGAAATAATTTTTACCCCAATCTTATAAGTATAATATAAAATTGTGGAGCAATTAATGACCAAAGTATGGCTGTTAGTCAACTTTTCCATTTCTGGTTTAACTTCGAGAGTAGTTTTCTATAATGTAGTGACAAAATTTGTAAAAATAGTATAAAAACTTTTTGCTTGCAAATTACATGAAGTTTTCCAAAATTTTTCTGTATTACCTCAATTTATTTTAGGGTTTGAAAGATTCATTGAGATAATCATAATTTTAATAAGTATAGAAGATAGCTGGTATACTATTAAATATAATATTATGCCAAAATATAAATCTAACTGCAGTTGTGTCTAAAAATTAAAAATATAAAGAAAACCAAAATATTACTTATTATTTGTTATAAAAAATAAAATTTTGAGTTAACATAAATAATATATGTATACATGTATTGCATTTAAAATAGAAAAGACAATAACTTCCGTAATCTGGTTTACAAAAGTTAATGTAATATTATTCACACCTTTATATTGCAATCTTTGTAATCTTTGAAATATTGTGTACCTTTCACTATACAACTAAACACCTCAGTTAAAAAGCATTAATCGTACATAGTAAAAAGTGATAAAACATTTTAAATATTGTTACCTAATATTACATTTTATATTACAGTTTATTTGATTATTTTTTATTGAATAAATGTTCCAGCGACGCATAAAAAAACATCAGATGTCGCGATATCGATGTATAGATTAATTAAGTCTGCATTCAATCAACAAGTTATTATATAAGAAAAAGTTCAGATTAAAAATGCTGACTAATTCTCACGTTAGACGAATCAATATTTTTCAAAGGCACAATATTAAGGAATAACTAGATTTCCGTAATGAAAAATGTCCACATAATAAAACTGAAACGAATTAATGAAACTTTACTGAAAGATCATTAATGTAAATAAAAGTAGAAGCTCCAAGCTGTCCGCAATCGTTGTTATTCCTCATTAAACTCCGGTCCGCGATCGCGTCCATTAATTCTCGCGTGTGCAGTCGCGTTCTCCCGCAAATATCAATGACCGCTCGCGAGGTCTACGCGCCGCATACATCTACATATGTGCAGCGAAGGCATAACCACCGAGTAGACGACCGGCGAAATCTCTTAATTAATTGCTGAGCGCGCGCACTGGCTTACCTTGCAGACTTTCGGTTCATTGAATTATGTTAGCCCTCGGGGCCGACGTCATCGGCGATCGTTTCATTTTTAAAAATACACTTTCGGAAGCGCAGCCAGATGCGCGCCGCGCCAAGCGCGCGATTTATATGGGTGCGAACGGCCGCGCGCGGCTCGCCAGCGCTCGAGTAGGCGCGGAGGATCATTGTTTATTCATTCGTGGATTATCCTTCGGCGAGTTCAGTGGCTGCGCCTACTTATGCGGAATGACCGTAATCCTTTCGCTTTTTTCTCTCGATGCATTCATATACGTACACACGCGTATCTACGCACACACTATAGCAGCCAAATGCGTGAGAGCTCGCTTACTTTTTCCTTCTCGTTCATCTCTTTCTCTCCTCTGTTCTCCCTTAGCCTCTCTTTCGCTGTTTGTCTCTCGCAACCTGTGCTAATATCTATCTCTCTTTCTTGTTTT
>JAPYZA010014653.1:0-10034 GCA_030522685.1 Eupelmus azureus | reverse complement strand
GAGAGCTTCTCCCTCTGCGCGCAGCTCGACAATCATAGCACACACGGCTTTGTGCATTACACGAGAAGCGCGTAGGTATCCACGTGCTCGTAGACAATATGCATATATCGATGTTATATAGCGAGCCTGGTAGTGTGTTAGGGGTTCGATATGCGGAGGTATATACAGAGGTTCGAGTAGGCTACTATCCGCGTCGATCGAATAGGCAAGAGAGAGAGAGCTTATAGCCGGTGCTTATGAGCGCGGGAAAGAGAGAGGGAAATTCGTTCGCTGAGAGAGGAGGGCCGAGAAGAGGGGAGGCATGTATAATGTATGCATATAAGCATGCGAGAGCCTATTACAATATTGGATGCGTACCCGGGCTATACATCACGATAGTCGAAATAAATCTCGGCGGAACAAGCAGCATCTCGCGCGCGAGCTTCGAGCACATACACAGGGGCCTGCATCGCGCTCCGCGTAATCGCCTACCTATATACCCAACGAGAGGGACTATATCCCTATACGCGAGGAGCCTCTGACCGTGGCGCTAAATAATTTACCCGATTTTTCGCCGATATCTCCAAGCGAGCGCACTTAACTCTGAGGTCAGAGTCGCGTCGCCTCGTATCTTCAGCTGGCGCGTTTGTCGCGAGCGTGAGAGAGAGGATATACGCCTTTCTTCGTGTCCGCGGATTACGGCCAGTCTTGAATGTGCTTACGAGATTTCCACGCGGACTTTTTGCCTGAGCGGAGAAACAGTTCGCCGGGCAGCAGGCGCGCTTTTCATATTTTCTAAAGGATAGCGCGGCGCGCGTTATTTAGGAGCTTTAGGAGAGGTCGGCATTAATAATAATAAGGGTTTTTTTTTCGGGTGGACGGAGGTGAGAAGGAAACTTTAATTTATTGAGCTAGTCGCGCTCGCGATGCGAATGGCTAGAGGTAGAGCTATGAATTGGTAGGTAAAAACTTTTGTTGACCGGTGATTAATGCGATGCTTGAGAAATACGGCTTTGTCGCGGAGTATCGAATTTATATTTCTTGGTGGATTCCTCGCGTTACGCTCGTAGTGGTGGGTATTTTTAAGTGGTATTCCCATGGCTTTGCGAGTTTTGTTTAAAAGATGACTTTTGGATGAAAAGTTAAACAATGTTGTGAAAGAAAAATAAAATATATATTTAAATGCATTTCTTAAACTCTGATATTTTATAGATTTACAGACTAAAAGCTTTGAAGTAGATAATTTCCGGTTGGTAAGACCTAATTTATTTCAACAAATTTGTTTACATTAGAAAAATAATAAACGTATTTCTTTCCAAACCGAACACTTACATACATCGACTTTAAAAATTGAAAATACAACACTCTCGTTGTATAAACCATTACCATCCTACAAAAGTACCTACTATATGCATGCCGCAGCAGGAAAACAAAAACAAAAGCTCCGAGACTTACGCCTTGCCATTGTTACCCGGCCATTACATCAATCGCCCAGCCATCGAGCACTTTGTAAACCTCTCGAAAATAAAAGAAGACTTCGACTAAAGCTTTGTCGGACTCGCAGCCGCATACGTACACGAGAGCCTTGTCAGGAGATGATTCTCCTGACACGGGAATGCCAGGACGGCGCAATTAATTTTTAAACGAGAAAATGTGTCAATCGTCGGGGGCCGTCAAGCCGAGCGCGATGCAAAGAATGAGAAAGGGGAGGGATGCAAGAACGATGCTGATTTGCGCTGCCGCTTTTACACTAGCATTTCTGAGCTTGTGTTGAACGGGTAACGTTTATACATTAGTTTAGCGCAGTTACGAAATAAGGAGCAATAAATGAAGCTTATATTACAGCTTGTTTAACTAATAATCAATTGTTCGATTTTATCAGAACTAATCTGATCTGATAGGGCACTAATTCGCTTTCAATTATACCGTTAGATAAACACACTTATTCCGTGATTACATATTTATCTATCCATTAAATTATTAGCCTTGCATATAGGCACGTGCTTTAACGAGTTTTGAGGTCGCTAATTTTGAATTCCCCGTAATCTCTGAAGGTATCTGCAGCTACACGCGGCGTTCACCTTACACCGCGCCGTACGAGATTTAAGTTTGGGATTGACCTATAAAACACATATGTGATTACGTTCTAACAATTATGTTTCGCATTTACTCAAAGTTCCTTTAGTGAAATGAAGATATATTTCTAAAACTACTAATTATTGAATACATTTAAAACTAATAATTCGACAAATTTCTTTTCTCACCCGATATTCGTATGTCCGAAGAGGAATCCCCTAACGAAAAAGATCCATCGGCGTGAAAATGAAGTTACATGACGTAATTTGGGCTCGCTGCGGTCCACATCGGAACACCTTACCCGGATTACCTTAAAAAAAAAACCTGATACATTGCCTCTTCAGGCCGCCTTTGTCCAGAGCCGAGAAATCGGTATAACTGTCATACACCTCCTTAATCCCCGACGGCTTGAAAGATGGCTCAAACTATACATGCACTCGTACGTTCCACATAAAAAAACGTAAGCTGCGAGAAATTAGAGGAATGCAGACCAAGCAAGAGAAGGAGAAAGAGAGCGAGAGAGAGAGAGAGAAGATTACGCCTGTCGTAGAGAGTCGAGAGCGATCGCTAGCGGCTGCAGCTAGCAGTAAAGAGGCTGCCGCTCGTGACGTGGGGTTAACAATGGAGCGGCAGAGAGCACACACACATACACACCTGAGAGAGGCGGATGCGCGCAGAACAAGAATAAAGGAAAAAGCAGTGAGGGAGAGAGAGAGAGAGGAGCGAAGATGAGAGGAGAAGCGGCCGGCAGTAGTAGAAAGGCGCTCGCTCGCGCGAGTAGCAGCGGAGCAGCAAGTGGAGTAAAAAAGGAGCGGCGGAGAGTACATACAGAAGCGGCATCCTATGGTATGAAATGTAGCGGCGACCGACAGAACAATGCTCGTTCGTTCGTCGCCGGCGTGTGCTCTCCCATTTGTTCGCGAACACACGGCCGAGCGCGCGCCGGCGGCGGGCCCTCTCCCGCACGACGTATAACACATTGTTTTCGAGGAGCGCGTACACGTGTACGTGTAATACGCGCAAACACTGCGCGCCACTCGCAGCGCCTTTTTATTTAAGAACAATCGTGTGCGACGCCAACAAGTAGCCGCTCTCTCTCTCTCTCTCTCTCGCTGGCTCGTCCTTTTCATTTTCCTGCGAAACTCGCGCATGGGGACGCAAACGCTCGCTCTCTCTCTCTCTCTCTGTGATACCACAAGACAAGCACAATCGCCAGCTACGATAAATTGGAATGAATAACTAAATAAGAGCTGGTACAAAGGACCGGGGGGGATAACAATGACCCCTTCTTCTAGTGGGCTTCTTTTTTTTGTGCTTGCGTTCTTCGCTTCCTCTTGCCTGCGGTGCGTTAGGTGTCAGCGCGTGCGTGCGCTACTCAAGCGAGGAATGAAAAAGGAATGAAGAAGAAGCTGAAGAAAAAGCTTGTATACCAGAATTGTATGATCTCATGTTCTAGGTTAAATATTATTTCATGCTTTTGGTATATTATAACAAGTTGGAATTTTACAATTCGAGATTAGGAAATATAACTATTTTTTGGCGATTTTCTACCTTATAAACCATTAACTGGCCATTAAATGGCTATTAAAAATCATTTATACGAGAGTATCAATAAATATTAAAACCTGGTTTAAATTTCTTGAAGAAATAGAATATTCCTTTAAAAATAGTATATTTTACAGAAAGAGAGTAAAATCGCATATTATTCCCGAGGGCAGTAATTACCCGAGGAAATAATAGACTTACTCTCGAGGTGGATGTCTAATTCTTCACAGTTAGCCATCCGCTGGCCAAAAAATGGGGAACGTTTCTACCAGAGTACATAAAGTACTTTATTCCCACCTTAACCGTGGCCACTTATTTGTTTTTATTTTATTTTTTCAATAGTTCTTCTATTTTTTGTACTAAAAATGCTAGCAGGGAAATAATGACCTAAAAGGGAAATAATGGCCCATTTATCAGCGATATGTTTTCAAGTTCAA
Source organism: Eupelmus azureus (assembly GCA_030522685.1). Lineage (NCBI taxonomy): Eukaryota > Metazoa > Arthropoda > Insecta > Hymenoptera > Eupelmidae > Eupelmus > Eupelmus azureus. The sequence goes on along the minus strand of JAPYZA010014653.1, from coordinate 5,997 downwards.
ATCATAAATCTTTGATAAAAAAAGAATAGTTTTTTTTTATTGTCTTTATAAGCTTATAATACTTTAAAATAATCTAATTTAAGGTTATTATAATAAATTATTTTACCTTAATATATTTTAGATTAAAAAATAGAATTACTTTTTTTAATAATTAAAGTAATGTAGCTTTTCCAGTCCTATTACGTTGATTGCCTCGTGATGTTTCTTTTCAAATACTGCTAACATCGCAAATGAAATATGACTATCTTTGCATATTAGGATGAAAATAATTGTTAATACTACTGTCGAAGCTTCTAATTACAATTAATTATTTTAATGGGTTAAAAACCTTTCGCTTATAGTGCCTATAGGAAAGTAAATATTATTTTTCCTGAAAACGTCCATGAATAATCATGATAATTCATACTATCAAAAATCGTAATGGGTTATTACAAAATTGATTTGCATCTACTCATACAAAGTAAAATCAGCTACAGCAGAATCCCCGCCTCTCTGTAAATAGCACATTAAGACCATTAAGACCGTCAAACACTAATTTAAAACTCAAATTTTCAAAGTACCATCGACAGTTTATAAGACTAACGCTGATTGCATCACGTATCATTCCACTGTATTTACACGCAGATGCTCCTTGCATATATTCACTTTCATTTCTTCTTTGTACAAAGTCAGAAAACAAAATCAATTAAATATAATGCAAGTCTAGACAAATAAATTTAATCGCCGCCGGAAACCGCAGCGATAAAAAAATCAAATACAATTTATTTCAGCGAATGTATATCAAGCCCACTGAGATAATTAACTAGACTTTGATTAATTAATAATAGAAATATAATTATCCGATGATATCTGTGTAAAATAAATGATCTCCAATTGCCGAGCGAGCGGCGCAGGAAAGTGGATATTGTATTTTCCATTAAGCGCACGCGGCTCGTACTTACCTCGCTCGCGAATAATTGTTTTTAAAAAGATCTCAATTATTCTCCGCTTACGCTTTAATGGAACTACTTAGCGCGGCGATTTTTACAAAGGGCGGAGAAAAGGCGCGCGCGCACAGAGAGAGATCAGCACCTGTCGGCGCTATCTTGGTAATGAAGAAAAAGTATTGTCGATAGCATCGAGAGTTTGCGGGGCTCTCGGCAATAATCCTAACGTAAGCTCAATGAGTTATAAGGGTAATTAGAAGGAGCGACGATCTATTATCAGAGGAGACGCGGCGATGTTGACTCGCGAGCGCAGCACGAAAAAAATAAGAAGGAAAGAGAGGGAGAGAAGAAGGTTGCAGGGTAAAAATGCCGTGAGAGAATTAACGAGGCCAGTTAGTAATTAAAGCCACTCTCGTACTACCATTTTCATAATCATCGCTGAAGATCTCGAGTAAATGTAGGAAGATAAATCTCCCTACTCCAAGGCTGACTCCGCCGCTGCGCCGCGGCAGCCGACGCGTCAAGCCTACGTACGTACGTATACGCACGGCCGGGCTCGCTGGTTTCCTCTTTCCACCGGCTTCCATCATCTTCTTTTCTACAAATTCCTCGCCATTCTTTTTTTCCACTCTTGCTCCTTTTAAACTCTTGCCCGCGACTTTGAAGTGTATATAACATGCCTATAGAATATTAATTACCGCGGCCCGCTAGAGCAGAGGCAGAGAGAGAAAGAGAGCCGAGTCAAAGTGACGGACTCTCGGAAGAGGCAAAAAGGCGCGAGCGAGAAGATCTCGATCTTGATCTCGAGGCCGGCGCTCCTCCTTCTTCTGCTCTTCGCCCATTGACTCGTGTCATAATCTCGGCGAAAAAGACTAGTTTTCCAGAAGAGAGAGAGGTAGAGAAAGATTAATTGCGAGCGCTCGTTTTCTCTTTGTCAAAGTGGCCCCCTCTCTCTCCTCTCGCTAATAATTTGCGTGAAATTCGCAATGGGCTGGAGAGCGCATTCAAAAGAGATAGAGAAGAGTCTCGAAACGGAAGTTTGTTAATAGCCGCGCGAGCGCAGGAGAGCAGATGCCGAGCTAAGATTATTTTGCAAACGAACGAAGAAGACGAGGAGGACGACAAACTTATACACGGCTAAACGAACGAACGATGTCAAGGATCGCATTAATTTCCGGCTTTTCGTGCGCTTTGACTCCCCCCTCCTACCCCCATCTTTCTCTCTCTCTCTCTCGCTCGCTCCGAGAGTTAACTTTCTATCACTTTGAAGAATCGTTAAACCGCGGCTGGAGGAAAAAGCGAGCGCAAGCCGCAGCACAGAGAGCTTATACACGAGAGGAAGATGCACATATAATTGCGAAGAAAACGTCGAAAGTTCGTCAAGACATCGGCAGACGACGTTGGCAGGAGAGATGCAGAGAGCCGCTGTCTATGTATATATAAGCAAAGCCAATGGAAAAGATAAAGACGGCAAAATAGGGTAGAGGGGGAGGGGGGTATCGGCAAAGTGGAATTGGAAAACGCGAGTAAAGAGCGTTTATCGAGAGAGAGAGAGAGAGAGAGAGAGTGGATGATGAGAGAGCGAAGAAGCCGAAGGAGGACAGAAATAAGTTTCGGCCTCCACTTAGCGGAGCGACTTCTTCGCCGGGCGCATTCAATACCTGCCTGGTCACTTATCGACGACTTCATTTACAAATTGGATTCCCGCCCGCTGCGGCGCTCTTTCTCTCTCTCTCTCTCTCTCTCTCTCTCTCACTTTGTATATATACACTCTCACGTATACATACATAAATATAAGAACCTCACCACCCAATGGAGAAACTAATGACACCGAGAGACACGGACATATGCGCGGCTGTATACAAGCGCAAGGATCGCTGAATTAAAGTGGACGGAGATAAGGAGATGCAGATGCTCATTGCGTCATAGCGAAGACTGAGGAAAGCTCATCGAGCTTTCGAGCCACCGAAAACGGAGAGGGAAGACAGCGCAAGGGATCTAAGAGAGCGCGAGGCTGATTGAACGAGCGCGCGCATCGTGGACGTCGCGATGGGAGTTAATGCTAATCGATATAACAGTGCGGTACCGAGCGCGATAACGAGCTTGTTCGGGATTTTGTCGAGCGGAGAGTAGAGGCGATAGGAGGAGAGAGAGAGAGAGAGAGAGAGAGAACTCGTTTGCGGCGAGAGCGGAGACGGAGGGAAATTTTTGTCAATTATGCTGGATTAATCAGCGATGCGAGAAGACGGGGAATTATTCTTCCGAGTAGATAAGGCTAAATCGCGGAAAATAAGTTGTTAGAGCAGGCTTGAATGGGCATACGACAAGTTTTAATCTTTTACGTGAAGTAAGATTTTTAAATCTTTTATTCAATTTATTTTGTGTTCAAAATGTATAATGCAATAAAATTTATAGTAATCGCCAAGTACGACTTTCTTACATAGATAGATCAACTATATTTCAAGCTAAATCGATTTTCCTGACAAACCCACTTGGAAAAACTGTCTGATAAAACCTGATAAAATCATAGGAAAGTACTGCATTTACACCATTTTACTGAGCTTTTGTAATCAGGAAGTATGACCATAGTCTAAAGTAGCTGTACATATACTGGTAAAAAAAGTATCTCTTAGAATGTTTTTGAAATCATCCAATAAGATTGATTAAAGTATCGTGATTGGCAAATAAAATTACAAAATTTCAATGCCGTTGTAAAAATATTTCTTTCGGTCAATATATACAGCTATCACAAGTTAAGTATTGTGAACAATGATGAAGTTCTCATTATTATTGACAGATTATAATAATTACCAAGAAGTCAAAGGCTCTGAATGAGTTAGAGAAATTGTTGGATTTGTGTCTCTCAAAATAAATGTGCGTAGTTGAACTTGTATTATTGTCACGTGTTGGGGAAAAGTTTTAAGTAACGTAAAAACCCAGGCAACAGAAAGATTAGAGTACGCAAGGGATTAACGTTTTACGATCGAAGCAATTAAGGTCCGCCTTAATGCCTCTAGAGACGCATTTTCAATCTCATGCGAAGCAGCAGAAAAAAGGGTCTATGTAAGCGAATGTATTCAGGGGCTAGTGTTGAGTGAGCATCGTAGCTAGTAAGACCTGTCGTGTAAGCTCGATGTCTCGTATTTTTAACTTCTAAAATTATTGTTCCATTTATTTTAATAAACTATATTTCTAAGTGTCAAAATTCCCCGATTCTTTCTTAATTAGACAAACCTATTTTGCCCAAGTCCAAAAGAACAAAACAAAAATTTATGAAAGGCCTAATATCTAAGGGGTGGATTTTCAAAAAATTAAAAAATTGTTTATTTGTAATCCTATTCTTGATATTTTAGCGCAAGAATCTACTAAAAATCTCATTTCCTTTGAGAAATATGGTTGAAAACCAAAAAAAAAACACATTTTAGCCCTTTTAACCCTTTAGGGGTGGATTTTTAAAAAACCCTTTCTTAACAGAAGAATTAAGGTAAACTTTACTCAGAGTAAATCAAAAAATAATATTTGTGGACAATATATCGTATAGTTTACTGAATATCACAGTACAATGTAATACATTTGAAATACACTAAATATGATACAGGAACTTACAAAGTAGTTAGATAGATATTTAAATTTTAAAAATAATGGTAATATCTAAACACTAAACTATTTTGCACTATTATAAATTCGAGCGTATAAAATTATACAAATAAATCTGAAGCTTGGATTTAAACGCATGGTCGCCATTATACTCATTTTAAAGCATGCAAAAATCGCAACCATATATTGAAGTAGGGACTACAATCTTACATGTATAATTCTAATACATTTGGATTAGCAGTGTAAACACACTTGCATCGCAACCACCAAGCTCCTCTTCTCACATACAAATCTCTCTCACCGAAAAGAAAAAGAAGCTGTACCAGCACAAGAAAAGGCCAACTTTTCGATCTCTCTTCGCAAGCATTAGCAACTCTCGCGCATAAGAACACATCTGTGAGAGCACAATAGGCTCGCGCGGCGCGTGACGAGGCAAAGTGCCTCGCGCTGTGTTTACGCGCATAGTGGGCGAGGCGATATATCCGCGAATGAATGGCTCCGCTCATTCCGACTTTTATGAACGGCGGTAGCTGCGTATGTGTTACGGCAACGCTCGTCGCGAAGGTTACACGTGTAACAATGACTTGAAAATTACGAGTCGGATAGGTAAGGTCGCGAGCAAGCGCGAAAGGGTGATCGGCTCTCACGTATCGTTTCTTCGCCACGCCATGCGAAACCGTTAGCGCTCATTCAGGTTTGGAATTTTATGATCGTAAACAATGTGCCGCTGCCCCGTTGTATTGTGAAAAAAAGCGGGAAAGGCTAGGAATTAAACTCAATTACGTTGAATTTGCGCTGTTGATTAGTACTATTCAATTGTGCGGCGATGGCGTTGCGCAACTTCGTTTGGCAATAGCGTCAAACTTTATTTTCGATTTTGCTCGTGGACATTTCGAGCTTGACACGATTGTGTTTTTCAAATCTTTGAAAAGAATATCTTTTTTTTCTTATTATAGAGTAGGCATTTATTGATAATGTTTATGCATTTGTAGGAATATATAATGGCTTCTGGTTAAGCTCATTACAAGGGAAAATAGTGGACTTTGAACAACACGTTTGACATACAATATTTTCTCAGTTCGTGTTACTTTTAAGACAATAGATTGCAAAACAACTACTGCAGTTATATAAGTACAATATTAAGCCGTACAATACTTCATGATCAATTTCACGAATCGCATAAGATTAAAATTTTAATATTGACCGTGAATCTAAAAAAATAAAAAACGAAAAAAATAATGCGTCCATTTTTTTTAAATTTCTAAGATTACATCTTCAAAAATATACACATATTGTAATGGTACGTTTTGGTAATTTTTTATTTTTGATATAGATAAATTCTATTTTTCAAGCAACAAAGTAAGACCTTCAAATTAAAATTGGATAAAAATTATAAGTGTCAGATTTTTTTCTAATGTTGAAGTTATGTATTTTTGCATAAAAAATTTTGTTGTCACTCAATCTCCTCTTTTTA
>JAPYZA010014648.1:0-10893 GCA_030522685.1 Eupelmus azureus | reverse complement strand
CGGGCAGCGGCGGGCTCCTGAGCGAGATCTCGCCACTAGTTCCCCTCAGCCTCCTCTCCTCGAGTCTGCTGAGCCTCGGCGAGTCCGAGAGCGAGTGCGATGAGCCGTGACAGGCCTGCGTCGTCGTCGCCCCGTTGCCGACTCCGGCCAGGCCGGGTAGGTGCTGCTGCTGCTGGGATCCACCCACGCTGGGCCCGGCCACGTCTGGCACGATCGGTGGCACGGCCTGAGAGGCGGCGGCCACGAAGCGGTATTCGCCCTCGAAGAAGAAGTCCAGGTAATCCTGAGTGACGTTCATACGCTGGACGACGAAGCTGAGCTCGAGCAGAGCCGAGGAGAGGCTCTGGAAGACGAGGCGCTCGCTCAGGTTGGAGCAGAGGCAGTCGCGAGGCAGCTGGACGCCCTGCCAGGGGTACTCGGCGAGACGCAGCTCCGCCAGGCCCTCGACTGTGGACAGAGATTTCCTTGTGAAATGTGAATTCCCAGCTCGAGGAGCGATATTTCATTGGCAAATGTTCGATTAAATAGATTTGATAAATAGATTTGTAAATTGACATTTTTGTAGACGGAAGCGCTCAATACGCGTGTCAATCAAACGAAATGAATTTCTTTTATTAAATACTTGAAAACTGTAAGCGGGTTAATTTAATAACAGTGGAGTGAAAGCCGGATCCAGGACATCTATTTATTCAGTTACATTTTTTTCCATCGAGTTAGAAAACGCCAGCTTTCTAATGTAATATATATATATTATTATAAAATTTAAATTATGCATAAACTTTTCTTACAAGTATATTAAACTCTTTATTAATTTAAAGAGTAATAAAGTTATTTCAAAAAGTTATTTAAGTTATATAAATAATTATTTTAAGTTATCTTTAATATTTAATTTTTCAAATATTGCTTGAAAGCTTAAACAAAAATAGATAAAATAAAATCCGGAGGCTTCCAGGAATATGAGAATCGCTTATTAAAATTTATTGGAAAAACTTTGAAAAATGAAGTTACCCGAATTGAATAATGAATTTCTTATTCAGCTAATCATAGATGATCGTATTTTTAACATGATAGTATTGTTTATTTAATTATAAAAGTCATTTAATTATTCGAAGAGCGTAGAGAGCGTATTGTTTTTCTAAAAAAAGAAATCAATACTGTAAGTTAAAATAATGGAGGTGAATATAAAATAAAACTCACCAGGCTCCGGCCTGCCGTCAGCGCTTCTCTCGCACGACCACCTATTGACCAGCGGATCGATCCTGCTCCTGCAGCTCCGTCCACCGAAGCTCGCTCTGGTAATCGCCAGCTCCAGCCTCTTGTCCGGGCCTGCCTCAAACCTATAGGTACAGCTCAAATTGGAGGCACCACCTCGGCCATAAAAGAAGACGCTCCTCGGCGATCCGAAGGAGAGAAAGTCAGAGGACGAGGCTCCGCTGCTCGAGGGGGCGAAGACGCGATTGCAGGAGCTGGCCTCGTGGACGAACTCGTAGCGCACGACGAAGCTGACGGGGTAGAGGGCGCTGCCCTGGCGCAGCACGTGCTCGAGGGTGAGGTGACGCCCGGTCGACACGTACGACTCGGCCATGCTGCAGGGCCGCGTGTGCCGGCTCCCGTTTCGCAGCAGGCTGTGGTCGCAGAGCCGGGGGATCTCGTCCTTGCAGAACTCGCCGAGCAGAGTCGCGTTCTGAGGGTGCTCAAAACAAGGGGATCTTTTAGGGCTTCTGCTGGTTTATTCATTTTTTTTTCTTTCAAAGCTAAAGAGGAATGCGTATTTGGATGTTTTGCCTTACGCTCGATTCATTCTTTCCTTTAAATTTTAACTTGTTTTACTTTATCTTCATATTATGATTAAAGTTAAAAAATTCATTTAAGAATTATTCTTTTCTACTCAGGGAGAAAATAAAAGGTGAATCTAAAATTCAAATTCTTTTACCACAAGTAACGCGCATATGTCATCCCTCACTATATGCCTACGGCTTTTAGTTGAGTTCTGTCGGATTCACTAAACTTTTCTTTTTAAATAAAACTTAGGGATTCGATCGGAAACATCCATCAAACATTCATCGAATTTGATGGATGTGATATTAGTATAACGTGTAACACCTGGAATATGTAACATGAATTTAAATGTACGTACAATGAACCTAAATCTCTTAGGTAAAAAATATGAAATTTTCACTGGAACATTATTGAACTATTGACAAATACTTATCGTGCCTAATACCTTGTTATGAAATAAAAAATAAATGTAAAAAATGAAGCCTAGCTCTTATCCTCTCCCTCGTGCAAGTAGTAAGAATCGAGTCGAGTAAGACGCGATCGTGTCTCCTCGCGTCTCAACAACGTATCTCTGCTCACCTCTCTAAATCCAGCAGTCGCGCCGAGCTCCCCTGCCCCCCTGGCTTTCTCTCCTGGCCTCTGTCCGCTATTGCCTCTTCGCTCGCCGTTCCAAATAAGCAGCTTGACGTTGCACTCGTTGGTGGCCGGATCGACGGCAGGCTGAGAAGCTATGCCCCTGGGTGGATCGGTGGTCGCGGCGTAGTACTTGACGAAGGCCAGCCAGACGATCTCCTGGGGCTTGGCCTGAAAGTGGTAGCGGCAGGTCGTGTTCGGGGGCAGCGAGTGCTTCGGGTTCTCCAGGACGCCGGACGAACCCTCGTCGCTCGATATGTAGAAGTCGCACTTCTCGTTGTCCTTCACCACGAAGCTAGCCGACGAGCGCTCGTCCACGAAGATTACCTGCAATCGATCTTGCACTGTGCTTTCCAAACTTTCACGACTAGTTAAGGCTTTTTCAGCTCAACTTGGAACTTATTCTACAAGTTTCATCAAATTATATAAAAGCCTCTTTTGAGTTATGGGGAAACGATCGCCTGATAATAGATATAAGAAAAACGAGATCACTTAAAACATCGGCCTTAATATAAGAATATTGATTACTTTAACAACAACAAAAGCAAATCTCTTGTAATCAGAAAACGTGCATCTCGTGTATGATAATCCACGAATTTATATACATCACTCGATAACAAAGATTTATTTCGGAAGCACAGATTGCTCCGATTTTAAATGACACATCGGCCGCACAGTATAGAAAACTTTAATCAAGCGAAAAGAAATTCACCTAATTGACAGTATTAGTTCAGTTTGTGAATTAAGTTTTTTAAATGCCCATTAGATATATATAAAAACCTTATTAAAACATCGCGTTTATTGAGTCAAGTGAATTACCGGGTTTGTCGAACAGAACGTACTTTTTAAAAGGGGAACGTTCGAGAAAGATCGCTTTACCGACAACATAGACACTCGTTTTATGATCGCCGCTCACGAGACACTTGATTTATGATCGGGATAGCTAATTACTTTCTTTCAAGAGCCATCGATTATCTCGTCTTGCAATATCTGGCTTGTTCTACTTAAAACAGTGTAATTGAAATCTCGATTGCACCTTTGAAATTTCATGAGAAAAGCCGTTCTTACTATAAGCTTATAAACAGGATAAATGAAAAAAGAATCGATTTAAAAAACATTGTTTTAAAGTAGGAAAAAGGTTGCTTACACTGCATAGCAGACACTTACCTGGACCTCAAGCTCAAAGCCTGGCAGAAAGGAGAGCGGCACCGGGTGAAATGGATTGTCGTAGGGCGAGGTGTGAAACTCGAGGAGCATAGTGTCGCGGCTGCCGACGATGTCCGGCACAGAGTCGCCGCCGCATAGCCTGACCAGCACGCGGTCTGACGTCGAGCCACCGTCGTACACGGTCAGGTAGTCCTGTACCACGTTGCACTGATCCCAGACTCTGAGGGCAGACCAAATATATTCTTGTCTTTTTGTTTTCGTATAAAGTCATGAATTTCGAATTAGCTCTTTTTGTATTTCCAAGAGTAGAGTTGGAGTAAAAACAATGTATTTTTGGCAACAGAATTTTGCAAAACAAGTATATTTGAAAAGATCGATAAATCCGTTTTCAACTTGTAAAAGAGCTTATAAAGGTAAGTAAATTTTTACTGCGACTGAGTTGAAAAGAAGAAAAAGGTATAAGCTCGAATAAAATTAGAATAAAAATTCTATTACCCCGAAGTTGCTTTTGATCGCTGCAGTATAAAAATTCTCGTCGAATCACGCGACTTTTTTTACTGTCATACCAAACGGAAGCTCCCGGCGGCAAATAGAGCTACATCAACGAAAATCAATCATACAATCCCCCTGGCAGAAAGGAGAAAGCCATTAATATTAACGGAAACTCATTAAAAAAGAAAAGCTATCCGTCGGCGCGCACGCAGCTCCGAAAAGCCTCGACACGAGCCCTTCGCTCTTGGAGAAGTAGGCCAATCCACCCTAGACCTAAAACTCGCCGAGCGCGCAAATTGGATTTTCCCCGCGCGCTCGCAGTAAGCGCACTAAGAGCAAAGGCACGCCAAGGGAGGGGGGGGGGGCAGGGCCTCCGAGGTGGCTGAGGTGAATGTTTCTGACCTTAGAGTTCGCTGGCTGGTGTCGTACTTGTTGACTTGGTCCTTGATGTGTATCTTGTGGCTGTTGCGCTGGCTGACCGCTAGTAGGGCCCGATGGCCCTGGGGTGCCCGTTTCTGCTCGATCCTGTAGTAGCAGGTGACGTTGCGGGGGTAGACGCCCGGATAGTTGGGCGACTGCAGACGGCAGGCGCGCCTCTCGCCTATTTTTACCCAATCACCTATCAGAGCTTCGACTGTTTGAAATTTAGCCGCGGATAAAATTATGACTGCCGATGAATATTTTATAAAGAAGACAATAGGGCTTGGCGAGTTGGTGCGCCGATTTTCACGCTTTACTATCCGCAAGTGCCAAACAGTTCGACTATTGAAATGCAAATTCCGAATATCAAAGTTTCAATTATAATACATATCTATGTTTTTGCATAGCTGCTCGTGCGTTACCAATGCGCACAAATTTAAAATCTCGTATCGACAGTCGAAACATCCTGCCGGATGAAAAAGTCCATATCTAAATCTGTCGAGAGTGAAATTTAAAGAGTAACTACGCGCGCCTCGAGCACAAGTTTCGAGCGCAAAACCGTGGCGATGCATAAATTAATTTTAACATTAAGAAGCAAGATCATCGGCGTGCAAGGACGCTGCCCTCCTTTCGCGATAATCGATATTCGTGTTTTTTCCGAGCTAAGATTCCGAGATAAAAATGCATTATTGAGTATTTAACCAGCCGGTGTTATTGAATAACGCTACTTATTCATCCGACATCACGTGTCTGTTATACCAGCAGCAAAAAATATTCAAAATAAACGTTCATTTACGCGCGAGTAATTGAACTGAATGTTTTATGAAATCAGATACCTTTCAAATCGAACGCCACTCCGCCCATATTAAAAAAAAAAAGAAAAGAAAAATGAACAAACCGAAAAATATTACGTTTTCCTGATGCAATTTCAGCTGCAGCCCCAATTTTGACATTCGATCTCGAGATACCAGCACGAGCAAATATCGCGTTATAAATATAATTTAATTATTGTAACAAACAAACAAAAAATGGGAAATTCGAAAAGAAACATTCCATAAAAAATAAAACGTTTCCGAATGCAAAATACTAAGTTTGATGGGTCTCGGCAGTAATATACGAGAACATTGTATATGTGTAGGTGCTTAGTTAATACTAACCTTGTAAATACGCGATCGCAGTAAGTGGCATTGACCAGCTCGCCCCGCCACGTGCTCATGCTGCTGTTGCCGTACCTGAGGTGCGCCTCGCTGCGCTTCAAAAACTTGTACGACAGCTTGAAGTCGAAGTTGTAGTCGTTGCCCTGAAAAGCGAGCCCGCGCGCGGCGTAGGTACAGATCGAGAGGGAGTCCCAAATTGATTTGCCATTTGCATGCGCCGGCAATTCGCCGCCCCCGCGAGTTCTAAACTAAGTAGATGCGCGCCTACCACCCCCCCAAGACGGCTCCGAGGGGTTAATCGAGCCATTTGCCAAGCGCCTGATTGAAGGAATTTTCCGAGAGCACCAAGCTCTTGTAATTCATTTCAATACGTGTGCGGCTATTTGTTGGATTATTTCATTGTGTAAATGATTAGCTATTAATTATTGACCGATTTAATTTCGACAAATAGTTTTGAATGTTTAATTGGGTAAGTAGAGAATTGCTCGGTTTTGGCTAGGGGATATGATGGAATAATAATAGCTTTAATTATATATTATAATTCCGGCTATTGATAAAGGGTTCAAGAGCCGGAAAATGTAATTTTAACGAAGCATTAGGAGGAAATTTCAGAAAACAGAAAATCATAATTCGTGCATTTTCACCTTCAATTGTATACGTACAAGCTTCATTAAAATTTCAACGCGAGTTTAGCTCGTTAGGAAATTAATTTACTTACTAATTCACGTAATAAAAAAGAGGGCATAATTAACAATAAAAGGAGAGAAAAACGTAACGCGAGGCACTCGCAGTTTTTTATTTCGCCAAGGAGTGGAGCCAGTTCCCGTATCTCTGCGCAGCTATCCTTCTTATGCAGAAGAGAAAAGGACGAAGATAGAGTCAGGCTCGACCACAGCTCCCGTTCCCGGAAAAATGCCAGTGAAGTAGTTGAAAATTGAAACTATTTCTGCGCTCGAAACGAGCTTGCCGCACGCAAAAAATGCTTTTAATTACAAAGACCGGTCGCACAGTCCGTCCTTTTCTCTTTAAAAAAATAACATAATCCTTTTAAATATCACGTGCACAAAGCGATTCAACAAACGTAATGTTTATCCAAGCGTAGAATTTAACGTATCAGGCGCAGATATAGATGCCAGCAAACTCGCAGCCAAAAAATTAATAAAGCCCGGAGTCTCATATTGAAACTAAAATGCGAAAATTCGGCTTATCTTGCCGGCTGAAGGGCTTGCACAACAGATTTTCACGCGATAGCCGGAGAAAAATAGAAAAGGCAAAACGGATAAGATCTGCGACACGAATCCAGAGCGAAAGGGTATACATGTAGAGTAGTGGTGGATATATATATTATACGGTAGAGAGAGGAAGATATGTGTACGAACCTGGCCAGATAACCGGGACAGATAGAGAGTGAGGTTGATGGAGCGGGTCTCGCTGTAGTAGACCGTGTAACCCCAGGCGCTGCCGCACCACTGGCCCCCCGTGGCCGGGCGGCCCTCCTCGTTTATGCTCATGTAGCCGTGCGGGCAGCCGTCCGAGGTGAACGACAAGAAACGGCCCACCGTGAACGTGTCGAAGGTTAGCTGCGAAAAGTAGTCGACTAAATTTTTAGCACTTACCTATACAACTCTTACCTCAGCCAAGACCTAACCTACTCGTAGAATTTTCATTTTTTAATGCTTATAAGCTTTTCGGGATAAAAATTATTTTTACTCGCTCTTATTCAGCTTCTGATGCTAAAGCTAGAAAAATACTTTTTACCTGTCAAATTATTTATTCATATACATTTGGCCGACAAATATTTTCAGGATGTTTTAAAAATTTTACAAAAATTGCGCGATAAGATATTTATTACGTACTTGGGTAGCCAATTTGATTATTTTACTTTTAGTTTTCAAAGGGTAAACCACGCGAAAAAGCGAGAGAGCGTATAATTTTTAGATAGGAAAAATATTTTGACGAAAAAGCGGCTTATCTCTATAGTTAGCTCCCATTCTATTCTAAAGATTAACTTCAATAATGCTTAAAAATGTCAGTTGAAACTTTTTGAAAGAAAACAGGGGATTGTTGAAAAAAAAAAATGAAATAAAATAAAATAAACAAACAAATTTGCCCGATTGTGCGAGCAGTGAATATTTATTTTCCGAGCGAAAACTGCTTTAACATTTTGTCTGTGCTTTGGCAAAGTTCAAGAAAGCAAGGGCGCCGGCCCGTAAGGATTACTGCGCGCTGCAGCCCATGAGTGCCGCTCAAGTTGTTTTCTCTAGCGCTTTAGGTCAGGCCCAATGGATAAAATGCCTTATTTTCATCATTTAGCCTCGAACTGAGAAATTTAGCTAATAAAAACTTTATCTTTTATTAAGCCATGAATTACCGGCGTGCAATAAAATGTCTAACGAGGCCGTTTCGTGTATAACGAATGAACATGACGTATTTCATTAAAGAATAACATCCCAAGGATTAAAGTGACGCGACGAGAAATTTAAAATTTACATGGCTAAGCAGTAATTGGGTTAGCGCTGCGCGCACCTTGTTTACATTTCATCTCTCAAAGGGTAAGGACTTACAGTCCAAATCAATGTAATTATTCATCTAGATGATTCTGGCTGAAAAGAAAAAGATTATGGCCATTGTTCCATTTATTTTTCTTCGGAATTTAAATGTCGGCATTAAATGGATTACCAGCTTTAAATAAACCTTTTATTATAATTTTTGTCGCCGAATAATAATACGACTGAAATAATCTGATTATTAATCGAGAAAGTTTGAAAAGGCATTGATATCTTTATTAGTATATAGGATAATGAGCGACTTATTTAAATAATTGCTTAGTCTTGAATCAACATTTTGGGTATTAATATTTTAGTAAAATACGCGGAATGATTATAATATCAGCATTAATTTATCTGCAGCATTAGATCGTATCAATTAGCCTCAAAGACACAGAGCGGCAGCGCTGCACTTTACAAACAGCACCCATGAGTATCCAGCAGGCATGCACAATACATTTCTCGTATATCTGGGGCTCTTTAAGGACAATGTCGCTGGCACAAAGCGGCCGAAAAAAAGGGAGGGAAAAAGAGAAAAGCGACGTCCCTCCGAATGCTCGGCGCGCGGAAAAGAGGAAAAATTACCTGTACGAGATCTCCCAGCTCGTGGCCGGCCGCGGTGAAATTGAGATGACAGAGGAAGGGCAGCCTCTCCTCGCGCGGTCTCCGGACCTGCAGCTCGTAAGTCCGACCCACATCTCCGTATAAAGTGCGGTTGCAGGCTACAACAAACATAAGAAAGGACGACATGTTATTATGTACGTGCGCCCCAGCTCTCGTTCTTCACTTTTCTCATCGGCTACCTTCCCTATATACTGCAGCTACATGCCTCATTTTTTTCGGCTATTTACATTTATTAATGCTGGATCTGCATTTTTCTGATTGAGGCCCAGAGATGGATAAAAGTGGTAAAGCGAGAGGGAGTGGAATCTTAGCCAGTAAGTTTTTACACCGAGGGAGTAGTAACTGGAATTCTAGAGGATATATATAAAGTTCCGTTGGTTTTTGTTGCTTTTCAGCGAGCTCAGCTCAGTGAGTTTAGGATCGGACTGGCTGCTATATTGCTCGTCCTACAACATCCGGCAAATTAAATTTTTCATTGCTATTTTCTCATTTATATAATTACTCGTGGAATATTATAAAATTAAATTAAGTTAAGCTGAAAACTAAACGTTTAACTAAATATTTTTCATAATTTAATAAATTCATAAAGCATTTTAAATTTCAAATATTTCTATCATAATTTAATTCTTTAGTTTTAGAAACATAAAAATATCCGCATAAAAAAAATTCATTTCTGTAAAATTATATTTACTCGAGTTTCATTATAATTTGTTTCAATTATTTCGCAAAAACAAACAGATTTCGTTATCCAATAAAAATTAAAGTTTTGTTTTATGAATAACTTAAAACACTAGATCCAAAAGCAACTAAAAGCAAGCAATATACTTAAAAAAAAAAGAGTATCTGAAAATTTAAGGACAGCAATAGCCGTTTTCGTTGAAATTACCTGAATATCGAATTGACTCTCCAAAAATAAGCTCATTTATTCGTTGCTGAAGAACTGATAGAAATCTTAATTCTAGGGAGAAAGAGAGGGAGAGAGAGAGAAAAAATAGCCCCGTGCATACATTTAATTATCGAAAAACGATGCAGTAACGCAGAAATATCAAGCTTATCGATTGAGCGAGCGCAGCGCGAGCACGGAATATTAAAATACTATAGCATTCCTTCTCCCGCGATTAATGCTGTAAGAGTGTGCTGCAACTGTAATATCCGCGCGGCCCAAGTGCCTGTGTGCATGCGCAAAGAACGAAAATACACGGAGGGCGCTTAATTAATTTTCGATAACTCGAAATATATACATAAGGCTCTTAGCCACTCTTTCTCTCTGTTTATCTCTGGCTGCGCTCGCTACAGAAAACTGTGCCGAATTACTGCTGGTCTATTTCGTAATACGGCTCTTTAACGCATGGACTCTGTTAATAATTGCGAAGCTTTATAAAGAATGCGTAGCTAGCTACTTTGTTACCGTGTACGCGAAACAGGTTTTTGGAAATTTTAATATTTACCCAGTAGAAAGTAACGAAATGTTCTTGTTACAGTTGAAATGGATATTTTTTAATGAGAAATGAAATTTGTTACTACTACAAAGTACAGCAGAGTATAGGGAAAATGACGTGCGTATTAAGAAGGTGGAGGGAAGATAAAATAAGGAGGATCGTAAATAATTGGAGCGACAAAGTTAGAGAGGTGAATCTGCATCGTTTGAGAAGGTTCCATAACGCGCGCTTGGCCTAAGCTAAAAGCATATTGAGCAATTTAATCAGCGGCTAAGGCAACAACAGCCTATAAATTTGAAAGCTGCGAGCAACCATAACGGCCGAGGGCCATTAAAGCTGCATCGCGGAGCCCCGAGCACGCTTGGCGAGCTGCAAAAAAGCCGTGTCGCCCGGCGCACTTTTTGCATTGAGCCGGCTAAAAAGCACAATGCTTCTTCTCGCGCGCAGTCCCGCTGTAATTTCGGAGCCAAACTCGCTTAGAGCCTTTGGGAGAGAATAATTCTTTGTAGACGCGCAGCATCCAGCTGTAGGGTAAGAAATGCAAATGGGAAATGGGGTGCGCAGAGAAAGAGAGGGAGAGTGGAGCGATTTGGGCGCGCAACAACAAGGAGAGTATAGAAGAGAGTAAGTAAGTAA
>JAPYZA010014645.1:0-12370 GCA_030522685.1 Eupelmus azureus | reverse complement strand
CAAACAAAACAAAAATGTAGCCCATTTTGAGGTTGAGTAGAAATAAAGAAAGGCAGGCCGCTTGGGGAAGGAAAATTTGCAGTGCGTATAAGTAAGGGCAGAAGGTCGTATTGCCAACGATATAAACTGCTCCTTTAGGAGTGGATTGTCCGGTGGGGTATCCAGAAAGTAGAGAGTCGAGGCACACGTACGCAAGTTGGGGTCAGCAGAGACAGAGACAGAGGCAGAGGCAGAGGCTCGCAGGAAAGTGCCGAGAGCGGTCAGTGCCGAATACGAAATGACGCTCTCGGATCCTACTTTAGTCTCGTCGGATGATGCTGGCTAGTGGCGTGCCATACATAAGCTATGACCGCCTCCTCCAGCTCTCAACTCGTCCAAAGGCCGCAAAAAGAAGACCGAATAAAAGAATAAGCGGGACGGGGAAATTGAATTGTCGCTCGCTGCTGGTCCTCGATTTCGTCAAATTATCATTTTCTTTATGCATGACTCGCACATATATGCGCCGAGCCCGAGACAAATTCACGACTATATCGTAGTCGCGGCTGCTGGCCCTTTAACAGGGGCAAGTATTATACATGTAGCAAAGAAAAAGATCTTTGCCTGCTTTGAGAGAGCCGTAGAGCGGCAAGCTGCTGGAAAGCGATGAATATGCAAGCGCAGATGAGCTCCCGCCGGTTGAACGAACCGAGCCCAAGTTTTGCGTGACTGACGGACTAGTCCTTCTCCTTCGAAACTAAAGTCAAGACCGATTCCACTCACAGACAGTATACTCAAGTCACTTTTCGCTGCGGGCCTATTGCTATGTTTTTTCTTACATATATGGACCGCTTGATTTCTCATCAAGTTTCATTGCGAAAAAAGTTTTTGTCAACAAGCTTTGAAAATATAATTGTCCATTTTGTACATTCGCAGTAGACGGCAGTGTAGGCTCGGGTGCGCGAGGCTGCTCTATTAAATCAATATAGAGCTTCGCTTTCTCCACTCCCAAGCCCATCGCGGCTGGCCTCGCGGGACCGGAATGCCCGGAATGGACGATTTTCTCGGGAGCTGATCAAAGGGAGCAGGCCACGTGCTCATCGCGCTAATATTTCATGAGAGGCGGCTACTGCGCCAGTTAGGCCCAACACCTCGCCCAATACAGCCGTTTACGTGCGGGCAAAACATTATTCTTGCTGCGTGCGAGAAGGATGGGGGGACTATCAAGCTCTTTCATTTTTAAATTTTATATGCGCGGATACGCAGGATCCTCGACTGCATGCGAGGAAAATTCTAATATAACCTCGCTCGCTTTATTATTTAGAGGGCTTAAGTGGATGATGCGAGCGCGTGGAGGGTCATTTTTTTATGAATTATAAAGTATTTCTTTTTTTTTCTTTTTTTTTTTTCTATTAAGTAATGCATTGCGCCGGGCAGTAAACGGAAAATTATTGCTTTCTATCTGGAATTGAATGTTTCATTATTGATTTCTGTGCGAAGACAGCTGTAATCATGTACAATTATCTACTTTGGCTAGAGTACTTGTTGGAAAATAATAAAAGTGCCGGCGCTCGGCTACGGTCTTTCTACAAAACGAACTCGCTAGAAGAGAAATCTGATTTTATAAAATATCCTTCAAGTGTCAATCAAATACTTCCAAGAACTAGCATGGAACAGCAACGATAAAAGATAATTATTAAATTTATTGGCGACCATGCGAGACTCCCCATTTTTTCAAGGAATACAACACTTACACGAATAATTTAGATAATTTTAATAACTGCTTACTTTTATCGTTGGCGAACAAAAGTATTTCAGCAAGTACATTAATTATTTTTACACGTATAAATAAACTTGTTAGCGATAAAGGCCAACATTGTAATGTGAACATGCGCTCACAGTAATGAGCACATACTCATACACACACACCCACACAATGCAAAAGTTGAGCATAACAATTGCAGCTCGCGAAACGGACTCGATCTAAGAGAGATACCGCCGCCAGAGAGATATAGCTTAATCAACCATTGTCAATTCGATTTAAATAAATCTCGCTTTTCCTCGACAGCCAGATTTCATATGGGCAAACAATGCCGTAGCGCTTCGAGAAGAAAGGGAAAAACAGTATACGCTCTGGCTAAATTGAATTAATTGCCGCGTATGTTCGCGCAGCCAGTTGCATTATGCATTCGCGGTGTATTGTCAGTTTCTTTTATTCCTTTCTCGATCGTCGAAAAAGCAGGAAGAAAAAAGAGCTGGATGTAGAATTATAATCCGAGGCGGGCGCGTATACGGTCACCGCTAGCGGTCGGCACGGTAATTAATCCTGATTGCTCGATCTCTAGCCGATATAATCGAACGGTCGTTTTAATGTAAATGTCTGCCCGAGCTCGGCGGCGAGCCTTTCTCACCGTACTCCTACATACATACAATGCTCAATACTTTAACTAGCGCGCAATGTTTGTCAATGCGACTACACAAGTGCAGCCCATTATCTATATGTTCAGTTTATACATAGTAAAACTGTTTGCTCGCAGCTATTTCGTCTAAACATCCATCGCTCGCTACGCAAGACGTATTACGCGATACTTTGAAAAAGCCATTAGGTAATTAAAATGAAATAATGCAAATTTTGCTTTTTGCACAAATTTGAATAGTCGATCAAATCGAAATAATTGCCAAAATATAAAATTAACTGGTTTAGCAAAAAAGAAAGAAAGAAATAGAAGATGGATATTGGAAAATGGAGAGCGCTCATCGCGAAGTGACTTTGATTTCATTAGTAGAACGATTAGACTCGCCGCTCTGGCATGCGTATAGCGAAACTGACTTTAAAAGGCCTTGCTCGTACAGGCGTTTACTTGGACAAACTGCAAACGGCAAACGGCAAACGGCAAACGGCAAACGGCGAAGGCGCGCACGTCCGCGCGAAATTGTAATTAAAATTACGAAACGAGTCTGGCGTTGCCGTGCGTAGTACCTTCAGATTGGCCCGAGCTGGCGCGGTGGCTCAATTATTATTTTTTCTGCGGAGGGTGAGGGAGGGGAGGGCTTCATTAAAATTCATGAAACTCGTCTGGAAGTTAGGCCGCTGCGCACCCGAGCGCGTGCATGCACACGCTCTCGCGCATGCATTGTATATATCGCGGCCAAATGGCGGACTGAGCGCTTTAGAATTCACCTGGTGTGGCGACCGCGCGTTTCTTCCTCTATCGGTCGCCTTTTGCTCAGTCTCGTCTTTTTTCCTTCCGCGCGCAGGTCAGCACCACCACCTCCACCACCAGCAGCAGCAGGCGCGCGCAAAGCATGCATTCTTCTAACTTCTTTGCCGGAGGAGCCTTTCCTACTTATCCGCTTTTCTCTTTTCTTCCTCGACAAATTTTATCGAATTTTATAAATACGCTTTGTCTTGGCTTTACAGCTTTCATTTAGGCAGTATGGGCAGTTTTATTTTTAATATATCACTTTCTATTACCGTTGGATTCGCTTTGTTTTTATCTATCGATCTATTTTAAAGACAAATTTATAAAGAGCTGGCAGTCTCAGACGTAATGTAAACTCTCAAAAAACGAAGCATTAAATAATATCGTTTAATCGAAATTTCAACTAGCATCGGCCAATTTCATTGCAGCCTCTCATCATCGTTATGTTCGTCACTGATATTATAAAAGTCTGAAAAGTCTGCTTAAACCGAATGTCCAGGCTCATATGCAAGATTTATCGAATAGGCATATTAAGTAAGCGAGCGAGCGAAACGCGTCAAAGTAGGCAATCGCAGATTACGAAAGCGCCTGATATTTCGAAGAATGAGTCGGAGCCAGAGCCGAAGCCGGAGTCTTTTGACGCGTGTCCGCCGCTCATTTGAAATCGAAATTTCGGCCGATCGAAAAAAAGGAAAAAAAAGAAGAAAGAAGAAGGAGCGCGTGAACGCTAGCGCGCAGGTATCCCCCGGCCGAACAAGCCAGGCTGTGAGAGTTCGTAAATTGAGAGAGCGCGTGCTCTCCAGCGCGAGACATAGTTCGCATAATTTCTCAAGGTCTACCAGTTTTGACGGTGCGCTAGAGCCCAGCTCTCTATCTTGGCACAATCTGACTTCCCTTCTATATCCTACAGCGTCGCCTCTCTACACTCGCCGCAGAGCTCTTTTATTATGCGAGCTCGTTCTGCCGGCGAGATTTACAGCGCAAGCAGCATTATATTTTGGTAATTTGGACGGGCCCGGACGCGTAAACGCCAGAGTTTACGGCAAAAATAGGAGCTCGTCTTTCGCCTACCAAACATTCCTCAACCGGCTAGACCATTGACCATTCATGCCCCCCCCCCCCCTACCTGCCTCTACTTACTGCTACTTGCTGCTACTTGCGCTTAGGCTGTACCTATATCTACCTCTCTCTAGCTTATTAGAGAGGCTAATTATTATTACCTTGCCAAATTTACTTTTTTTTATTCCGTCTCTTAATTCTTTTCTGTTCTTTTCGCTTTTTTTTTCTCTGCTTATTTTTTAGATTTTTTTTTTTTTTTTTTGGCCATGCTTCATTATAGGAGGATCTCGCTTTTTTCATGTTCCTCATGTCAGATTGCGAATATCATTAGAATTTTAGATTTATTCGTTTGTATACAAATGCTTTCATTATTGCGTAAAGAGCTCGCGCGGCTTACAAACACTATTTCTATGTTCTTTATGAGTTACGTCTTAGCTAGTTACGCATTTTAATTGCAATGCGGTACTTGTTAAACTAGTCTACAGCCGGCTATTTTTAAATACTCTTTAGTAACAATGCCCTTTTATTTAATCATCTATTAAATTAAAAACAAAGTCTCATTAGGTCAAGTTTATAATATGATGGATTGAAATTTTAATGTTCGCTGTGTGAAACTCTTTTTCATTTAAATAATTCAAAATCATGTAAAATGCTAGTGAGGCCATCACTTTCGAGATTTCCGCACAAAAAAGATTTCTATACCCAGAGTACGTTATATATCAGTTTTTTCCTATACAGTAATATCCAGTAATTAGTTGCATGTAAAATCTTGTTTCCTTTAAGGAGCGATAATAGAGTCAATTCGATTGGTTCTGTTGTTTCACTTTCCTACGTATACATAAGTTGACGTTCACCAACTGATAAGATCTTGAAATTCTCAATCGTGCCCTCTGTAGTATTGTTCGCGTCATACAATTTCAAGCCACGAATAAATTACATCGATTTGTACATTTTGTTTAACATTTCAATTAGAGCAGCGAAATCATTCTATTTGAATGCAACAATACTTAAAATCCCTGATGGAATGGCATGCTTGGAATAAGAATGAAAATTTCAAAGAATTCTCGAGGCAGTTTTGTCCTTTTCCTCGCTGGTACGTCCGATTAATGAAGATAGAAGCTCTCATCGATTCGGTTAACGGCCGCTCGATGAAGCGTCCCATTCCCAGCAAGCTGGTGCGCGCATTCGACATGGACGAATTAACGAGGAGACACGTCGCGCACGAGCTGGCTTGAATGCGTGTTATCTCACTCTTTCCCTTGTCGCGCGCTTCTTTTCTCACACCTCGGCCAGGCGCGCCGATAAAAATTCCGAGCTGATCGCCGGGGACGGCTAGCCGCTTGTTCCCCGCATTAGAGCTTTATTTATACGCGCAAACGACGGGAATAAAGTAGAGGCGAGCGCCCGATTCACTCAGTCTTCTTTCACTTTCACTCGCGTACATACCTCCAAAGCTAAGCTTGTCTCTTTCCGCGATACCTTCACATCCTACTCTGTCGTATATATATATATATCGCCTGCGTGGATCATGTCGTGGAAAGATTTTCTTTCTTCCTTCCTTCCTTCTTTTTTCCCAAAGAATGACGAGTTTGTCAGAGCTAATATTGTGTCAAGATACTTCTGATGAAATGTTCAATAAAGAAACGTTTATACTAATAGATGCGACGTTTTATAGCTTTTAAAGTGACTGCCATATGCCGAGTAATTTTAGCCGCTTTATAAAAATCATCGAGTAATTGATTCAAGCGACATTTACGATTCAGGGTACATGCATTATACGCACGCAACGCAATTAATTGCACGAATAAATAATATCGGCTTTAGAAAAAAAGTTGAAGAAAAATAAAACAAAACGAAATGAAAACAGCAAAGCATGGCAGCGTTGAAAAACAATACGCACGGATGGAAAGAGGGGAGGGGAGGGGAGAGAGAGAGAAAGAGAGAGAGAGAGAGAGAGAGAGAGAGAGAGAGAGAGAGAGAGAGAGAGAGAATGAAAGAGAAGGAAAAACGCGGATAGAGAAAAAATGTCAAGGTGTAATTTGTAAAAGTCGCTTTACAGGTACGTTTGTGTGCGGCATGTATTACGCAACGCGAAGCATCTTTCTTTCTTCCTTTTTTCCGCAATAGAAGAGAAGACAAGCTCTGTTTGATTTATAGTATTAGAAAACCAGTTATTATTTAATATGTGCCGTCCAGATGAGGGAAGTGAGGCGGGCGGATTTGATTGAATAAAAGAGGCGAGTGAAAAAAAGAGCATTGCGCGCGGAGAGACATAATTTTCGCGCTCTCGCGCAGACTAATTGATAATTTATTGAGCATCGGTTGTGGCGTGCGTGCGCCCGCAGGTGTTATTATAAAATATTTTACAGCTCTCATTAGAAAGATTAACGATCGGAGTCGCCTGTCCGACTCAATAAACTTTAGTGTCCGCTGACACTTAACACATTTTACGCGTGCGAAAACGCGCGCGCGCGCGCGCACTAGCGGCGAATATATCGTTTTGCCGTATCTTTACAAGCATATAAAATCCAACGGCTGCTCTATACGCGAACACACGTATTAGTTTATCCGCATACAAGGAAGATGAGCGTGTGTATAGGTGTGTGCGAAAAGCCACGACAACGATGACGGCGTAAATCATTGCTTGGAAAAAAGATTGGACTGTTGGGAGCGAGACAGAGTACGGCCGATCGACGTCACCCGCATCACCTGATCCATCCAAGGTGCCCGTATATGTACGCCGAGTACGTGAATTCCTGCTAAATTCTGATACGCCTGTGTATTTTTATGAAACTCGCCTGGTTAACTTTGTCGTTACATCGATATTCGTACACAGTGAACTTTGTACGAATGGCTTGTTGAATTTGTTTAAACGTAAAATCATAATTTTCTATTAACTTGTATGTAAATTTATGTTACTTTATGTAAAGCTTTAGAAAATTTGCAAGACATTATTGTTGAATGATTCAATGAGAGGGCATTACATGCTATAGTAGTAGTCTCGTAGTAATCGAGATTCTATATTGCAATCAACTCATTGCTATTTGTTGTTACATTGAAGCTTCTATTTATCAAAGCAAAAAGAAATCCATGTATCTGGCATCAATCTAATAAGCCAACTGATTTATTATTCTTAATTACAAAAGACTTTTTTCCTTAAGTTCAATTCTCAGTGCGCAGTACGAGAATAATAACCGAACGCGCAGCGTATACTCAGTCGCTCATGCATATAAATAATAATACTGTACCATAGTGCTCAGTATAAGCGTATACATATCCACAACGGCTAGTCTTATGCTAGTACCGCATAAAAGATCGAGACTGAAGAATCAAAGCCTATAGCATAAGGTAAGGTGTATGGAGCAAGGCGCTATGTACGTGTGCCAAGGATCGAAGGTCAATACGATTCCGAGTGCTTTCCATATATCTGTTTGCTCAAAGATCGTTTGACATTGTGGGAGTTGGAAGATAAAGATGGACTGCAACCTGCTCGCTTCTAAACTCACATACGCGCGACATGTATATAGACGCAGGCGCTGCGCATGACGCAGCAACAGCAGCACCAGGAGCAACAGCAGCAGCTGGAGAGTTTCTCGAGCGCATAATGAATGCACAATTAGAGATCGAGGTGCATCGGCTAGCCGTGTGCGCACCTCGCTCTTATCGCACTACGAGATATGCAAAACAGCGGCGACCAAGGAGGGGCGCTAAAAAAATGGGACGTTAAGAAATAACTTTGAGTTTCTCCGCACGAGTGCGCCTTCTTCTTCTTCTTCTTCTTCTTCTTCTTCTTCTTCTTCTGCTTCTTCTTCTTCTTCTTCTTCTCCTTCTGCCGCTGCCGCTGCTGCTGCTGCTGATTCTTCTTCTTCTTCTTCGTTTTCGTTTTATTTAGCAAAGGTGCGAGAGAGCAGACGATTTTCAGCACGAAAATGCAAAGGACGCGTTTTAAGTGCGCAACTTTATAACGACGGCGTTGTGTAAATTAAGAGCGCCTTTTCAGAAATGTAGGACTCGTTTGCAATTCGCTGGTAAGAGCGAGCGAGCGAGCGTTTATTAAAGGAAGGCGAATTTAAAACGCCCAAGCGAGCGCTAAGTACTTTTTAAGATAAGTTAAAAGTTAAAGGCTGCGCGGAGGATGGTTTAAATGAGCCGGGTAAAACGAACGATATAAGCTCGGCTTATTATAATTTCTTTTAAATCTAGACTTTTTTTAATATCAAATGAACCTTATCTGTGCGCGGCTCCTCGACTTAGTTTCCGACCTCAAGCGATTTTCGAAGCCATTAAATGTTTAAGTCTACATAATGCTTTATCTGCTATTAGTCTTTTAATAACGTCATTTATCATCTTATGAAAATTAAATTACACTTGTCGATTTGAATAATGTGTGTATATACATTGTGTAGCGTGCCTATTTTTAGAGTCATGAAAACGCCAAACTTTTACGAATTTCTCGCTATTTTTGTTCTCTAATTGTTCGAGGCCACTTAAAAAGTGCAATTAAACAGGCAAGGATAGAGATCGGCTTTTGCAAGAAAGTATAGCAGAGCTTCACGGCTCGTGGGGTTATAATTAATTTCCGCGTAATTAGCAGACGCTTTCTCGGTGTGTCGGTTATCTCGAGTGGACGATCGTAACGCAGCCACCGGTGCAGAGTTCGCGCCGAGGCTTGCGCTGCTGCAGTTATTATGCTAAATTAATTAGTAATTGCATTCATAGTGCAAGCGATCGGCCGCCGACGCTGCCGCTGCACTAGCGTTGCCGTCGCGGCGCGACATTAAAAATACATTAAAATCCTTCGTGATATCGAAAGTGGACCGATAGCCGACGATTTTAATACTGTCGATCATGTCTAATTGAATTTTTTACTAAAACCTTTGGATATTGAGCCTTACAGATATATATATATATATATATATATATACATAACTCTCTGACTAGCCAATTCTGATCAATTAATTTAGTATGCAACTCATTCGATTAATGTATTTATATAACTTGTTATTGGTTTTTATGAATCAAATATAAAGAACGGAAAATGTTATTAATAATGAAATAATAGAACAACAGAACAGAAAATTAGTTTTCAATTATAAGAATTTACGTATTTTATTAGCGACTAATTTTTGCACGTATAATAGGTGTTGAAAAATTGTTAGACTTTACAAAGTAATGGTATAATTTAAAGTTTATACAAGTAGTTATTCGCAAAAAGACGGCTCAATCAATGGCATTTAATAAAGTAACGCGAGAATGGCACGAGTCCGCGACTAAAAGTCCCGATTAAAAGCAATTAATAAAATTGTCGCGCGATCATTGATAATTCAATCAGAGGAAAAAGATAAACAATGCATAGCTCGCAGCAAGTTGGATGCCTACGAATCTCATCTTGTTCGCGCTCTCCTTTCCAGCTAATGCATCCTCGTATCCTTTTGAAGTAGCCGCTAGCTGCTAGTCGGGCAACGGGCGCCGTAAATTAACCAGCTCTCTTGAATAGCGACTGCAAGCCATGCGGCAGAGACTTATCCGATGCTTCTTCGGTGAACGATAGCCGTTGTCACGGGAGGAAAGAAAATAAAGGCGAAATTCCGAGTTCTTTGTGCTCTTTTGCAAGTAGTCTCACCGCTCGTTTATTGATTGTTGAGAAAAAGGTAGATGTAGTTGCGCAGCCGAGAGATTTAGAGGTGATTAAGAGTCTCGCTTGAGACTCGAGAATATTAATAAGTTGTAAAACTACCCAAGTTTGTAAAATCCCACTTACAAGTGCCGCTGACTTATCGAAACTGCAAATAAAATTATTGAAACTTGGCGGCTTGTTTCATATACTTGAAATTCACGTAATCGTCAGGCTGAAATCTTCTGCAGTGATGGATAAAAATTTAAGGCTATAGAAAATATGTAAAGTAATCTTTACACTTTTCATGAAGTAGAAATCGTTGTGAGTTTCTGTTACAACATGTTATCAGTATGAAATTTTTATTTATTCTGTTTAATTGCAGCTTTCTACACTTGGGGAATATATACACATACATATTTCTCTCTCTCTCTCTCTATATATATATAGAGGTAGTTAACTAAGTAGTTTATAATTAGAGAAAAATAAAAATATGAAAAGCAAGATTCTTGAGGATAAAAATAAAATGCGCGCAAAGAAATTAATCCGCAGAAGAGTTTGGAAAATATGCAAAATTATGAATGAAAAATAAGCGTTCTTGCTGGATTTCTCTGTAGTAGGTGATAATATTAATAGCCAGGATAGATTGCGCAACATGATCAGTATCGATGAAAGCCCTCACTCATAGCTCTTTATCACCTATATATCAGATAAACGCGAGGACAAGCCGCACGATTTCAATCTGTTGCTCGAGCTCGGCCATCTCGATACAAAGCTCCATGCATAAAAAGTCCTCTCTCTCTCTCTCTCTCGCTCGTCATGGCGTCGTACTTGATTTTTTCTTGGCTCCATAATGAAGCCCCCCGTCCCCACTTCTTGGCTTCTCTCACTCTGCATAGTAGCCCGGGCAGCTTCTTCAAAGTATGCTGCTGGTGCGTACGAGATTCTCCTACGGATAACAGTTATTAGGAGGGGGTCGCTCTCTCCCTTCCTCCTCACCTTTTTTCTCATATAATATGCGCGTGTTTCGCGCGCCAACGCACGCTGTGTGCGCGAGCACAGGACACTCCCCGGGACACTTGATTATATATAATTATCGGCATTTTAATAACTAATCATTTTGGAGCCGCCGCAGCAGCAGCAGCAGCAGCAGCAGCTTCTCCGTAAAAGTGGAGAGAAGCTGCTGCTGCTGCTGCCGATGCTTCCGAGATGCGCTACCGTAAGCGGCTCTCTCTCTCTCTCTCTCTATCTTCTTGCCTTCTTCGTCTTCTTCTTCGTCTTCTTCTTCTTGTCTTTTTTTGGCGGGTACTTCTATAAGAGAAGAAATTTTTACGTTATTTATTTTTTTTCCGACATCGATGCTATGTCAGCCTTTTTGCTTGTTTCGCAGTGTCGCTCAGTATCGCTTGATTATTGCGTTTTTGTCAAAAGGGGCGTGCTTTTATTAAGATTGATAGATTTTGATACTTTTATTATGAGTAAAATTTCTTTTCTCTACATAGCTATTTTACATTGAAATTAAAGTTTTGGCTACACTAATATCTCGTGTAAAAGATAACTTAATAATTTAACGGAAAAAAGTTTTTATCAGTTTTAATAGCTGCAGTATTGTTAACATGTTTAATAAATTAATCGGTCAAGTAGGTTGGCAGACTTAAATTATTAAGACACTTTGTATAATTAAAGCCGTGGCGAGGTGCGTTAAATAGCGCGTGAAGCGCAATTATTCTTTATGCTGATCCCTAGAATGACAAGTTAACCGCGAGCCATTTTTTCCCATTTCCGATTCTCGCGCACATCCCTTAGCCGTTATCGCAAAAACCGTTCTTCCCAAGAAGCGTAAAAAATCCGTGAAATAAGGGAAGCGCAATTAAATCGTAAAAAAGCGAGCAAAGGGAGTGGAGTGAGCGTCGAAAAAGGAGAGAAAATCGAGAGGAGTTGAAATAACGATCGCTTTGCTCCAGGCCCGCGCGCGTTCGAAGGGAAGCTCGGAAAAAGAAGGAATACCGGCCGCCGCCGCCGACGCCGCCGTTACTGCCGTAAATTCCGCGACGCAATTAAAGACCATCGATTTGTCGTAAGCTGCGTAATTGCACGAGTTACTACGCGCTTAGAATAAGCGCTCCTCGCCCTCGCCCTCGCCCTCGCCCTCGCCCTCGCCCTCACCCTCGCTGAGCCTCACTGCAACTTCTATGGCTTTAAGCCAGTCGCGGAGGTGAGGAAAACGCCCGCGGAACTTTTACATCCTACCTTTAATACCGGACAAGCCAGAAGCTTCGCTCATACCTATTTAAAAAAGTAACTCGCAGCTCATAACCATTCTTTTTACCATTCATTTTAACACTTTCTTCATCTTTTATGCTACTTCAAACAATCTAAATTCTAATTTTTATTTTTTATTAACTATTTACAGTTATAGCTGTCGTTTCATTCGAAAGCTTCTTATTTTTTACACAATTTCATAAAAAAGTAAGCTGATAATAAATGAATTGGAATGAAATGAAAAAAACTTTATGAA
>JAPYZA010014643.1:0-18472 GCA_030522685.1 Eupelmus azureus | reverse complement strand
AAAAAAAAAAAAAAAAAAAAAAAAAAAAAAGAAAAATAAAAAAAAAAAAAAAAAAAAAAAAAAAAAAAAAAAAAAAAAAAGTCAGTTTGAAATAAACAGCTATCGCTTATCATTTAATGTCATCAATCTTCCACTAAATTTTTTGCCCGATTAATCACTAATACGTAACATGAAAACAGCCACCTAGAAGATTTGAAAGTTGTGCTATGAAAATACAAGGTTATTTAAAAAAGTTAAAATTTTTTCTTCAAATGTTTAAAATGTGACTTTGAAAAAATTAACAATAATACATGACACCGTTCTTAAATGAAAAAATACTGTAAAACGTGGTTATTTTTTCAATATCTCTACAAATGTTTTTCTGCGGTACAAAAGACATTTTCAAAATTTTTCCAGAGACGTGGCTCATCACGTAAGGAAGGAAATAAAATTTAAAAAATAGTAAAATAACGTAAATTGTTCTAAAATAAGGCGAGAAATATGAATATATTATTATAACTTTAAAATATAGTTATGACAATAGTTATGACATCAAATAAATTTCACTGAATAATTTAAAATACAAAAAAATAGGATTTTCGTTTCACACATTTAGATATTATTAACTACAATGGTTAAATATATTATATAGAGGTAGTTTACTCATTTGTTACACGTTTCTTCGCTTAAAAATAAAAATATTAGTTTATTATTATTAATTTAAAATTTAAAATTATTTTCCTTACAACATTAATTCCAACATTTGAGAGCTGTAAAGCTTGTGAGAACTTGTCTGTATCGACTTCTTTGCTTCAAGTATAAACGTTCGAAATTTTACTACAATTGAAAATAAACTGCAAGCTCTAGTAAAAATCCAATAATTTTTTTCCTATTGATGAAACTTTTATTAAGTTGTTTTAACCAAATCTATTAGGAAATTGCTTGAAAAACATTTCATCGAAGGGAGAAAAGTGCCAATTTATTATTGAAAGCTCGTTCGCATCTACTTTTATGCGCCAATTTCATGTTTTTACATTATAACAACAGATTTTTCTTTATTAATTATAATTAAACTAGGAAATAAAAAGGTCGATATATAATTTAAAGAAGAAAAATTCACTTTAATTGAAGTTGCGGATTTTAATCCCAAAAAAAAATATTTTTAATAAAGGTTGTCACAAAAGTACATCATAAAAATAGTCTTAATTGAAATTAAACAATTAACATAGATTTCCGACAAAGACACACATCCGAGACAATTTAGGGACAATGATTTATGGGTACGTACACAAATATTAATTATTTACGTGACCCTGTAGCTTATAGCACCTTCACTTATGCTCTTTTTCAAATTGTATTTTTAAGGTTAAGTGAAAGGGTGTGGTAGAAATCAGTACAGAATATTAAACGGGAACCTAAAAATGATGTCGTAAACATTAATTAGATCAGCTGAAAAAATTTTTTTTATTGATTCTATGTGTTATTGGAAGTCTCTTTTTTATTAAAGTTCGGCTGACTATGATAAAAAATTATTCTTATTATCATGTCGGTAGTGTCGACAAGATCGGATTTTAATACTATAATTTTTCTAACAAAGGCAATGAAACTTTTTTGAAAAAAGGACTATCAACGTCTTGTAAAACATACAATCTTTAGAAAAAAAAATTTCCAACTCATCTAATTAATGTTTATGACATATTTTTGTGTCCCCAAATAATATTCTGTAGAAATGTCTACTCAACCCTTTCACATTTTCTTAATTAAAAAAAAAAGTTTTTTTTTCAGTGTTACATGCTGTAAAAAAGATACACGTGCCCTTTTTAAAGACAATAAGCTTAACTCAATTCAACGAAAAAAGAAAATATAATTTACGTTACTTTTTTTGTTTTGTCTTCACAGGCATTTCAGCGACATAAATTTTTTCATATCTAGATTAACGAGCTTTTTAAACTTATACATTTGTCAATGCATTTAATAATGTATTATAATATCTAATAACAGAGTAAGCCTATGCGATGTCATAAAACTAAATTCATCGATGATATTTTTATTGACATTATTCATACATTTATTTCTCTACTTACAATTTTGAAGAGAATAGTACAACGCAAAAAGCAATATTCTTAATTCTTTTTGAAAAGATTTTATTGAATCTTTGAAACAATTTAAAAATTAAAAATAAATCGACGTTTTTGCATGCTTAAAACTCGATGAAAAAGCTTTTCTGTAGCTATAGCAAGTAATATACGCATCTGGTAATCGAACTGCTAATTCCCCACCAATGAGCTAATGAGAATTTACTTTGGCCGCCATATAAATGGGATTCCATTAGAGCCTAATAGATAATTCTGCACGCTTATTCTTTGCGATACGACTGGTCGATCTGTGTAAAAAACTTTTTAATAATCTGTAAATTCGTATATGATGCAGAAAATATGAAAAGAGAATTTCTTATTTTATTCGTTCTTTGCAAATATTCTTATTAAATACATTTATGGTGTTGGAGGAAGCTTGGTTGGTTCTAAATAGATATTAGAAGGGAATATATTTTATTCTCTTGCACATATACAAGATCATTCAGGGTGATGAGAGAGCTAAAGGTTCCTTGTCATAACGAATCGAGCTTCAATTTATTTAAAATAAAAAAGTGCAGAAATATAGAACTCCCTCCCGTCCTCTAACCAGATGGTTTTATTTAGATTGTTATTAAACGAGCAATTTGGTATTGTTAGAACTAGACTAAACGAAAAGGTTATACTAATATTCTTTTTATCTTTTTTATTTTTAATTTATATCTTTAATTTTTATGTGTGACCGTGTCCTAATTTACACACTTGATTGTCATATCATCCTCAGCGTTATACTGGGCTGTGATGGAAATAAGCGACGTGCAAATTTTTATACTGTGATTTGACCTGGAAGACTGATTTTTAATCATACGTATAGCCAAACCTACTTAGGATAGTTACTATTTTTACTATCTTCATTTACCTGGGTTATGTTTTATCTACATACTTAGACTATTTTTTTTAAACTCTTTTAGAGGTGAAGTCTACTGCTCTACGGGGAGGTATCATAAAATATGAATATTGCAGAAGAGTTAAGAGTATAACATAATATATCTTTTGTTTGCTAAAAAAATTAATTCTTTTGAAATATAAGAGCAATTAAGCATAGCGTAAAAATGCCGTTCATTCTACTGATTAGTTTTAAAAAAATTTAGTATTTTTTTAAGTTATTTTTGATTGCTTATTACTGGGGAAGAAAAACTGCTAATTTTAGTAAGCATATGAACAAAATAAAAATCTTTGGAAAGTGTGATTATTATTCAAATCATTATTCTTATTCAAATAAATTTTATAAATTCCATTTCTTTAAATTAAATAATTTAAATAGATAATTGAAATAATTAATAACTTAAGTTGAACTACATTCACATCCATTCAGTAATTCGAAGTTTTTAATTTTGAAATCGCTGACATCAAAATGATGTACATTCGGTGGCAAAGTAAGAAGTTGTTCTGTGCGGTATGCCTGTTGACACGTTGATACCGAAAGATCAATTCCGTTGCTGCAAACATTTCCCGTGCTAAAAAATTAAAATAAATATATCAATTATAACAACAAAAGTTTGAATTAGTATAAGCTTAAACTAATGCTTGTGGGCAAATAAATGAAAAATTTCCTAGAATGACCATAAATATAGTTTTATAAACTTTATCTTTAAAAAAAAAGTATCAAAAATTGAAATACGAACATGCATTCTGCCTCTTTGGTACGTTGTTGCAGACTAGGAATATTAACAATGTAATATCTTCTTCCATCGTCGATACTAACACCTTCTTGAGGATGCGTTACGTTTATCTATATATACATAAAACGAAATAAAGATTGTTTTGTTATAATACCTTTTGAACTTATAAATGAACAATACATCGATAATAAATATTCTACTAAATGTATGTATGCATATTTGTTTAAAATTTGCTTAAATATATGTTATATCATCACTTACATGAACTTCACAACCATCAGAATTGAAGATTTCTGTATCAATCCCTACTGAACTGCTTGGTTTGGAGTGGAAGTTAATAACAACTGGATCGATACGTTCCCTTTCCGACTGCAGAGATGCCTTATGAGACTGAAATACGATTTCATTATTTAAAATATCATTAATTTATAAAAGCAACAAGTTAAGTAATACAATTGATCATGAATTGATGTTCTAGAAAAATACTAACAGTCATAACTTGGCGAACTCGGTTAACAGCTTCACTAATTTGAGAATGGGGATAGTGTCTCACAGATGAACACAATGTCTCACCACAAGATGTACTCTCAGGAGCATAAGTATAATAACCTTCCTGAAATTATTGAAACAAGTTAATATAGAATTTTATTTGACGTAGTGAATGATGATAAAACAATAGATGAGTGCATCTAGTGAGATACCTCATAATCAGCGTTTCTCTTGCCGTATCTATGACAGCGTCGTCCCTTGTACCGTCCTCT
Organism: Eupelmus azureus; assembly: GCA_030522685.1. Taxonomy (NCBI): domain Eukaryota; kingdom Metazoa; phylum Arthropoda; class Insecta; order Hymenoptera; family Eupelmidae; genus Eupelmus; species Eupelmus azureus. The sequence goes on along the minus strand of JAPYZA010014643.1, from coordinate 13,978 downwards.
GCAAGTTCGAACACCACAAGCTGATACAATCTCCAAAATCTAGAAATTTTTTTTTAATTTATTTTTAAAAAGCATTACGTCGTAAAAGATAACTTTTTAAAAGAAATCTTTTGAAGTGTCTTATAGAGTATATGTAAAACGTAACAAAGTAATTACTAGTTTAGGAGACAGGCCAAATATTTAAAAAATAATCAAATATGAAGGATAGGACATCGTCAAATCAAAGAAATTAACGCAAAAGCTTTGCAATATGACGTTAGAAGATAAAATAAAAATACGAGTAACTCTTAATAATAAAATGAAATCAGGAATTCAAGTTTCATTCGGATTTTTGATTTTTCGGAGTTCCTGCCCTTTTGTCAAAATTTATAATTTTTAAACATTAAATGCCACAACAAAAACATTTAAATAGAAGCATTTATTGCTATACATACGGAATTAAAAAAATATTGAAAAATAATACAAAAATAACGTTAAACCGAAAATATTTCACATATTCTTAAATACGAATAGGATAGGTTCGATCATAATGAAAAAAGCAAGAAAAACAAAATAAAAACAATAATGAGTAACGTAGAAATACGAAATAATTACCTTAAATATTGAAAAATATATATTAATTCAGGGAAAAGGCTAAATAAAATACCACAAATCATTCTACTAAAAAATAGGAAAAAACTTCAACCAATGAAAATATCAAGTACAAAATTGAAAAAAAGAGTGTCTTAAAATAATGGTAAATAAATAAGGAGAAAAACTTTAGTGATAATACAAAATAGGTAAATATAATGTAATTTCACAGACAAAACCTCGTTAAATTAAGAATAATAACGTCAATACATCGAAACTTAATGTAAGAAAGTGAATTAACAAAGTAAAGTATCATTTTCATAAATAAGGAAAGAAGGTTTAATAATTACATAAAATGTTCACAAAACATACATAGAATTTTCTAAAGAAACGCAAAAACAACGTTACATAAATAAAAACGATCTAAAAATGTCAAGAAATAACGAAAATTTATATTTTATAATAATTATGCGGTGGCGTGGACATTTATTATATGGTACTTTATTGTATGTGTGTGTGTATAAATATTTCAAATTCTTAGTACTTACTGTAATTAACACTAAAGCAGCGATTATCAATCCATTTTTTGTCAACATTGTAGATGGCAAAAAGGTAGACTTTAATTTTTCAACTTTAAATTTTGTATTAGAGTATTTTTATTAAATTTATGATGGCACATACTTAATGTTGGCCTTATAGTCCAAAATAATTCATGATTGTTTTTGCAAACATTGTCTTATATTCAATAGCTTATCTTACTCTAATGACGATAAAAGATCCTTTACGGAAATGAGAATTTTGATAAGTAATGCTTTAAATTATTTGAATTATTAACACTATCAAACCGATTCATAATTAGTATAGTAGAGTATCATGAGCCTAATGCAAGGGCATAAATTAAAGTCCAATTAAAAAAGATATTAAATATATTCAATTTTATCTTCTTATTTTATGTGCTTATTATTTTTTTAAAAACTTATTTTTGCTAGGAATAATTTTTATCAAATATATTCCTGAAAAAGTAGAAATAAGATTATTATAAAACAAAATAAAAAGTTTCTTTTTAAGTAAGCAAATAGTATTATATTAAAATTTAAATTGATCAGTGATCTAAAAATATATATAAATAATTGAAAGTCTAAAAGTAATTAAAATATGAAATCAAATTCTAGTGCTAATGAAAAAATAATCAGTATTGAATTATATGAGTCTAAAATACTTTTTAAATAATTATAAGACGTATTTCTCTTAAGAATATAATTTTTATATTTTATACTTTTCTGTAGAGTTGACTTTTTGAAAGAAATATATTTTGAACCATTTAAGAAGATACGGTACAATAGATTTAGTCCATTAATACATTTAGTTGTTTAACTTTTAACGTTTGTTCTGTATTTTATAACAATGTCAAAGTTTAAAATGGGCTTAAATGTTTGAACCATATTTAATTTTAGAAGTCAAACATATCAATTTTAAGGGCATAATATATGTAATAAAAACAACAAATTCCTGCTGACTATGTCCTGCGGCCGAGAGGCTGTTCCCGAATTAATTACGTAGGATCGTGATTGTATTACTTAAGTGATGTGTCGGAAATACTCCGATTCGGTATAAATTTTAGGTATAGGTGGTTCTATCAGGTGGTCAGCAGAGTAAAAAGCGGCCACTCCAAGGCCAGAGAGCATTTTTAAGTCCAAGAATTTCATAACATCAAACATATTGTTCCTCGAGCTTTGTTTAATGATTTTTTGTATGTACTACATTTTATTGTATTACTTTGTCATTTTATTTTGGTAATTTTTATTGTTTTGTTTTCAGATTTTATTTGTATTTTTCTTACTTTTTACTTTGCTTAACGTTACTTCTACCTCTGTTATCAAATTTTGTCCTATTCTACTTTCGCCCGATGTTGGGATACTAAATGAATCTAAACAAACCTATAATTAATTAGTAGATCTGTTGTTACCATATACAGGATTGTAGACCCGTGGAGGGGGGGGGGCGGCAGACTCGGGTTCACTTTCTAGATGACTACGATATTGGGGGGAAAATTTTAAATAAAAAGACCTTCAGCCAGAATCCAAATCCATAATAGACATTCCGCACCTGACTTCACAAATCTACTTTAGTCTCAAAAAAGGAGAGAAGTAAGAATGCTTCAGATCGCATGTTTGTCACCCTCGCCTTCGGCTCGAGCGACAATTTTCATGCGGTCTGGAACATTCTTTACTTTTGCTTCCTAGGTGTGTAATATACTATTTTTTCAGGAATCAGTAGCTAATGATTTAAGAAATAATATAGACTATCGTATTTTTAATTTGACCAAGCGCATTATTTTTTATAGACTTTAAACAATGAGCTAAATGCTATACCGCATAAGTTCTGTAAAAACTCCGATACGAACTAAGTTGTCTGATCTCTGGACCCTATCATAGTATTTGAATTAGGGTTTTATTAGACCCTACCATAGTATTTGAATTAGGGTTTTATTAGACCCTAGCATAGTATTCGAAATATTTGAATTAGGGATGTATTGGACCCTACCATACCATGGTCAAGAACATTTCAAAATCAAATTGAGAACAAATTGTTCGAGTCAAGAAAATCACCATACCCGAATTCAAATACGAGATTTTTTCACCTCATTACGTCAATGAAGTCACTTCAAGGTCAAGTAAAGTAGAAAATTGATTAACAGCTTAACTTTTGCTCTATTTATTCAATTTTTATAATTAAATTTAGAAAATTTATTTTTGTACAAATTTTTGTGACAAATAAAGCAAATGTTCTTATCTAACCTTGTAAAAATCGAATAAATTCATAAGATATAAAAATATTGTAAAAACTTATTTATTTTTTTAACTATTCTTATTACATTTTTGGAATATAATCTCAACTATTAAGGTCAGGTATACCCTCATTATTAAAGGAAAATCCAAATTGTTTTTCATGATCAAAAATTTTCATGCAAAAATTGTATGCAATTAAGGAAGAAAAATTCAGTTATTTATGTTTAAACAATATATTTCCGATATTAAAAAACAATTGAAATATTATTAATTAAATTATTTTATTGACATCTGTAAGTTTAAGAAAATAGTGCTCATACTGTAACATTAACATTAGTTCGAAAAGTTCTATATTTACAATAACATTTCAATATAATTTCTTGTTGCCTAATTAAATAATATCATTAATATTTTATTAATTTTATTAAAATAATTAAAATATAAAGTTACAGCCTAATACAATCTACTACATTCGCATCCATCCGGAATTTGGAATTTTCTCATTTTGAAATCGCTAACATCAACATCATTTATACCCAATGGCAAAGTAAGAAGCTTTTCCGTGCGATAGGTTTGTTCACACGTCGAAATTGGACCATCAACTGAATTGTTGCAAATTTTTCCCAATCTAAAAGAATAAAATAAAATGAATAATTGAGTTGTAGTGTATAAGCATAGTTTTGCAAAGTTTTACAAACTTTACTCTAAAAGTTGTACAAAGAATAAAAAAATTATAAATATAAAAATGGTACGAACATGCATTCTGCTCCTTTTATGCGTTGTCGCATTTTTGCAACGTTAACAATAAAATAAACTTTGCCATCATCGCTACTAACACCTTCCTGTGGATGCGTTAAATTTTCCTAGACATAAATTGTAATATTAAATAATAATCAAACCAATCTTATTTCTCTAACTTTTAAAAAATTTTAAGAAATTGTTAGATAATCGAATAAATGTTATTTATAGACGGCTACATTATTATATATTTAGAAACTTCATATTTTTACGATAAAAGTAAAAAAATTTAAGAAAAAGCATAATTAATTAATTAAACAAAATTTATTACATCAAATATTCAAGCATAAAGTAGTTAAACAAAAAATTGTATGGAAAAGTTAAATAAGAAATTTTTAAATTTAATCGTGAATTATAATATAGTGTTATATTGAATCATAAGTAGTTGTATCAAATAACAAATTTTTAATCTTATGTTAAATGAATATAATAAAAATCCTAAAGATCGCATTTTTTAAAGATTACTTAAAGGTATTCTAAATTATCACTTACGAGAACTTCACAATCATCTGAATCAATGATTCTCGTATTGAATCGACTACTTGGTTGTGAGCGGAAGAAGCTGAGAACATCTGAATCAATACGTTCTTCCTCCGATCGAAAAAATGGATCCTGGTCTATGGACTAAAATATGATTGAAAAAGTTCATAAAACAATTAAATTTATAAATTTTAACTATATAATGCTAATAAAATAAAATATTCTAGAAAAATACTAACAGACATAACTATATGAACTCGTTTAACACCTTCACTAATTTTAATAAACGGGTAATTTTTCACAGATGAACATAATGTCTCACCACAAGATGTATTTTCCAAATCAAATATATCATTTCCTTCCTAAAAATAAATGAATATTTAATTAATCACTTTAAACAAAATAAGTAATGTTACTTATTAAATTAAAAGTGAAAAGTAATATAGAAGCTCACAACGTACTAAATAATAACAAACAATAGATTCAGTAGATACCTCATAATTAACGTTTCTTTTGCCGTACAAAGTATGACGACAGCGTATATTGTAATAACGTCTACTTCCTCTGCAATTTGGAGTAGTACCACAAGTTGCTGTAATCTGCAAAATCTAAAAACATTTTTTGTTTTCTTTCTGTATGACCAAATAAAATATCATTATCTAGAGATAATGTAAGAGTAGTTAGTATTAATCTAATGAATCTTTAAACTAATAATAAGTTAATGATATTTATTTTTTTTGTTATTTGATAATTATTATTATTATTATTATTATTTTACTTTATTAAATAACTACTAACTCCTTTCTTTTATATGGACTAAGCATTCATTCATTTAAAAAATTTTGATTGTTTATGTTTTACTTATGATATTCAATTTTATAACGATGAACATGATACTAAACTGTAACAGAATCTTTATAAAAGAAAAGATAATACAAAAGAACTGTATACAAGCTTTGTACAATGTAGACGTATATAACGACTTGGATGAAAGTAGGTTTTAATCAATTGACCATGATACAAGTTATATTTATAGATAAAGTTATATTTGTAGAAGAAATTATAATTACGTACCGTACATAACAATAAAGCAGCAAATGCTAATGTAGTTTTTTCCAACATTCTAAAATCAAAATTTAGATGTAGTTAATTTAAGTTAATATTTATAAAATACTATTTACAATAAACTTCCAGTAGTAGAGGCTTATTCGTACTAATAGTCTAAAATAATTAACGAATTTACGCTAGGGTTAGTCTTTTATTAAATAGCTTATCTAACTATAATGAAGATAAACAGTTATACGCGGAAATGAGAATTTGATAAGTAATTTTTTAAATTATTTGAATTAATGATATTGTATGTATATTTTCTGGCTAGGGCTAGGAAATTTTGTAAAATATAAATAAATCAGAAACTTATCAGAAATTTGATTTTCAATAGATATGTCGTCCCGTCACTAAGTAAATAAATCATTTTTTACTATCACTTCCAACTTTTTGATACGGAAATGAGCATAATGAGCGATAAATATCACTGTTGAATTTTTGTTATTAATTCTATTTTATTATAATAAATCCATTTTTTACTATCACTTCCAACTTTTTGAAACGGAAATGAGCATAATAAGCGATAAATAACACTGTTGAATTTTTGTTATTAATTCTATTTTATTATATAGGATACATAATCATAATAAGATGTGTATACTCAATAGAAAAGCATAAATTATAATAATCAATTAAAAACGGCATTGAACTGTATCATTTTATCTTTTGGTTTAATATGCGTATCATGTATTTACTTCTCGTATAGTAATTTGTACTTTACGTTTACTCCCTTAGAAAAAATATATGTAAAATTTTTAAAATTGGTATTTATATTTTATACATTCTTAGTGTTATTAAAAAAGAAATTAAACATGTTTTATTACGATTGTAGATAATTTAGTGAAAAGATTTAGTCAGTTTCTTTGAAAAACAATCAAAAGTCTCGGGTAAAAATGAATTAGATAAAATTGAAATTTCAAATAAATATTATAAAATAAAATATATTTAATTTAATAAATTTCAATTATCAAATCTTTACAAGTATCAGCAAAAGTAGTCATTAGTTTTAATCATAAATATTAAAAGTTTTTATAAATCAAAAAATTTTGATCACATTCACTGCACTTTGTAGCTTAATTAAACTTTAGACCAATTTAATTGACAGTAGTTATCTAAAATTAAAAAATAACTAAACCTATTTTAATAATAAAAATGTAAGTTTGAATTTGTTGGTGTTTTGAGTTTGACTAGAACAATTACCATTACCTTAATATCTAAAAATAAAAAAATCAAAAATAGCTAATAGCTCAACGAAAGTTCGTTAGATACTTCAATTAATATGGGTACTAAGAATAAATAAAAGATTTCCAATTTTCATGTTTTTGAAAGTCAAAATTATTCTAATAGTGATCTTGTTCGGAATAGCAAGTTTTGGTGCCTTTCTACAGATGTTTCACGAATTATTTTGATATGCTATTCATTTTTCTGACTTCCTCAAATACTTCATTGAAGAATAAGCGTAACATCGTGTCGTGTAGTCTTTGCACTGTTGAGTTTAATTTAAGTTAATTTTTTCTACTTTTCTTAGTTTCAATTATACACAACTTATGACTTTGCATCTAAAAACTGCAACTTCATCTAAAAACTTTACAATTCTTTTGTATTTTCATATTATTTATGAAATCGATCACTTAAGCTTTACATTACTTCTGCTCATGTTACTTCTTTAAAGTTCTGTCTGTTAAAATTCTCAAAACTTTTTCTCTCCACGTGTGCAGAAAAACATTTCCCCCACAGTCGCCTACTCACCCTCTATTCTATAAGTCACAACACAATCAGAACGCTCGCTTCATTCCACCAAATATCATATACATACAATCTCATTCGCAGCCCATAGCCAGCCGCAGGCACCTAGCTCCAAGTACACCACCTTTTATACCCACCATACAGCGCAGGGAGCAAAGAAGTTTCGCTCCTCGCGCATATAAGCATATGTTGGAAATCGTATTCTTGCGTGCGGCCTCTGAGTCAGCTCGTCCCTATACAGAGAAAATACAGTGCTGCACACTTGCATAATGCGTGTGCGGCTGTGTGCTGCGAGAAAACGATGCTCTTTCGTTACGCGCATGTGGGTCAAGTCGTCTCGTCTCCGCTTTACTACATGCGCGCGCCGTTCGGCGAAAATTGAGTTTTCCCGCGCACGTGTAAACGAATACGGCTGCAGGATATCTCGTGCGCGCGCCTCTAACTTTCGGCTTCACTTTGCGCGATGCGACGCGAGAGGTGAGAGTATTTGTTAACTTATTTTCTTAATGCATTTTCTTAATGCTCATAAATATGATGGTTTTATAGAAACAATTGGAATTGGTAGGAGAGTGTCATGTCAGCGAAAAATGGATTTTGATCAGAATTTGCCAGTTTTTTTGGTATCGAATAATGAAACTTACATATGTTATGAAACTGTTGTTTAGATGATATAAGCTAAGTTAAAAATGTAATACTGTTATCTTTTTATTTTTATAATCACTTGATTTCTTATTCAAAAAATCTGTAATACTATTCAGAGATTTATTATGTTTTCAAGACCTTCGTAATAATCGTGTTGTATAATAATACAATTTCTTTTTGATCCCCAGAAAATCGATTTACGTCGACATGGCATACACCAGTAACATCTCTGGCAGTAAAAACACCACAATTGGATCCTATGACTTTATTAAGATACCATGTTGCAGTGAGGGTAACTTAATTATGATGTTTTCATTATTTCATCATCATAATCAAAACCGCAATTAGAACTCGAACCGCTGTTTAGATTCGATACGACTAAAGCATCGAGGCAATCATTACTGACTTTGATTGGTGACTAGATTCCTGTCGTGGACAAGCCCCTTTTTGACGTAGCTGTCTACTGATACCTGTCCAGGAATAATCCGTGTGATTGATCGAATTTTTTCTTAATTTGTCTTAAGAACGCATATGCACGTAGAATGAAATATTTTATTGATTTATTAATACAGCATCTACAATCCGTATAAAAGAATATGAAATCAACATTAAGCGTCTTTTTATTCGTGACAATATACTGTTTTTACATTTGCTACATAAAATTATATATTATAATACATCTTTATACTGGGCATTTACGAAAATCAATTACATTGTCTAACCCTTGTATTTTCTAAAATTTGTATATAAAAACTTAATTCAAATAGTTAGTAACTTATACATCTAATTACTCTTATCATCCACGAAATTATTTCCAATAACTTATCAGACATCTCTTCAAGTACAACGACGATAACCGTAAATTCCTCATCTCGAAGCTCAAGAACACCACAACCAAATCCGCCCTCAAAGAGAACCAGAGAAATCAGAACGAGTGGGGAATAAAGAAGGCCCGTAGGATTTCGCACGTCAAGTCAGTCGAGGAACTCGTACAACGTCGTGGTCGGAATTTTCGGCATCGTCGCGTCGAGCCTGTAGCAGCTTGGCCGCCGGCCAAGCAGATCGCGATGTAATATAAAAGGTTCGGACAGCTCCCCAACGCCAGACGTGAGTCCTTAAAAGGGCCGCTGTTTCGCGATGCGAGGCACTTTTGACGGAAGCAGATTTCGCGAGGAAAAGAGGGATGAGAGCTGCTTTTCAGTTGCCTTTTCGGAGAGCTTTTGATTGGTTTCTGTGGACGTGTATACTCGGGTGAAGTTTCGAGTTTTGATTCGTATGTGTATTTTGAATTTTGAAAATTTTTAGAATAGAATTATTATTTTTATGTACTTTTGCAAGTGTATAATTTGTTCCTTTTTTTTATAGATAGTAAATACTACTGTTGTCTTTTGTAAGCATAAGTAAAGAAAATTTTATAAATTTTACATATGAAATATGATAATTTTTTATTTTACGATTCAATTGAAATAAACTTAAAAAAAAATAAAAATCTTAAAAACACTTTTTCAAATAAATCTTTATGGATCCACGCTAACAATCAAACACAGAAAATAAAGAGATAAAAACACAACCATCAATCCATCTACTTCCTTCAAATGTCCCTTGCTATCAAAACTGGGACTATACACCAAGGCGAGACTTTATCCAGCCATTCAAGTATAGGATTGTGAATTCCGGTGCGCTGTAGGGTCCATTTGCTCGGCCTCGTGTTTGCACGGAGATAAGATTGACTGACCTAACTATGCTGCCTCGGCTGAAAAGAAAGGCATTTTTGATATACCCTTGCGGGCTGTTTTCTCAACTTAAGGTCTCTTTCTCTCTTGCGCACGTTGCTTTCTCATTAATGTTACCATCGATATGTTTAGTTTCAAGCTGATATGTCGGTCTTGTTTTTTATGACTTTGAAGGCTGTATGTTACAGATTTCGAATCTTAAGTTGACATTAAAATAAGAAACTTATATGTAAATTTCTTAATTATCAAATTTGAAATTAAATCAAAATTTATGAAATATTTCATTTTGTTTTAAATATCCCTTTTTAATAACTAATTCACAAATTATTCGTACGTATATTGAGATTGGGAGAATAAATAATAAAATATAACAAAGCACGTATTCCATAAAATAAAAAAAAAGATAAAATAAATTATTAATTAATGAACGACAAAGATGCATAAAAATCCTGATGCAGATACATTACATTAACTAGGGAATTATCTCTAATTATAGCAAATATATTTGCTATAGTAAGAGCAAAAAGATTAACATGGTTCGATCGATACTTTTATAATATATATTTTGTAATATTCTTATCGCGTGTTTCATCATTTTTGCGATATTGAGTTAAAAGGATTAAAAATGGCTTTCAAAAAGAATAAATTAACGATGAATGAGAAATAACGAATAGCAAAATTTATATTAAATAAAACAATACGTAAACTGCTTTAAAAAAAAGATTAAACTAAGAGAAATTAAAAATATTGTTAACATTTTGTCAATTTAAACTAGCATTCACTATTATAATAGAAAAAAAAACAATAATTTCTAGTATAATACCTGTTTATACCCAGACACCAGACACCAGACTACTTTAATCTCCCAACACATCCATAATAAAAACTGCACGCTTCTCAATAGAAACAGCATTCGATTACGATCCACTTCTCATTTCCACGCGAGATCCATCTTAATTCCTCGGGACTCGTTTCCTCTAATTCCCACCACTGTACCATCAAAAGAAAAAAAAAATCGCCGCGACGAAAAGCTCCAACAGGAAAGATACTCCCAGCACGTACGCATTCAAATCCCTTTGACTCCTTTACAGAGAGGCGCAGTCAAGCTTCATCCTGCTGAAACGCAAAACAGCTCCAAAAGCGAAAGATACAATTCGCTTCCAGATCATCTTCTCTCAGCGCCGGCGCGCTGCGTTAATAAATGTGGACTGGTCCTGCGAAATTTTCCGCTCGCCGCTTTGAGCTTTTCTGCTTGTACAGGCTCGTCGAACGGAATGGGAGAAAATACGGACCCGCGTCTCTCTGCGAAAGGTGAAAGAGAAAGAGAGAAAGAGCGGGGGAGTCGTTAATCCCGAGCTCGGGCAAAGGAATGGAAGCAGTGCTCGATTTTTTTTTCTATCCTCAGTGTCCTTTATTTTGCACGAATGCGGGCGGAAAAGGAAGAGCACTGGGATCAAGATGAAAGTCCGCGAAAGGGAGGAGCGCTGAAATGCATATTCCATGGGGTGTATTGGCCGTATTGTTGCCTGCGATATTGACGAGCGGAAAAAGGAGTAGAGTTGTTGTAAATGTTGAAGCGGAAATAAGAAAATTATTTGCTTTCAAGCAAATGCTCGATGATATGATGTTTATTGCATGATTATTGGAAAACAAATTTCATCTGTTTAATTATTAAATGAAATAAATAATGAATTGTAGTCTATTTAAAAATTGAATTAAAATATTGATTGCAGTATCATATAAATTATTTTAATCAAATGCACAAATTTAAAATTTCAACAAGCGTTGTCTGTTAAAACATGTAGATAAGCACTATACTTGTTAAGGTTATACTGTTCACATATTTCTTTATTTATAAATAATAGTAACATTTTTATTTATATTGAGAATAATAGACCTGGCATGATGGAGTCGAGACAGTAGCAAATCTGTACATTTATCATCTGCAAAGGTTCGAGTTAATTTCCAGCTTGATATTATATGGAATTGCAAAAAAAGTTGCCTCCTAAAATAGTAAATGAATTTTAATTAAAGCCAAGTGACTGGATGCGGTAGAAAAATCTATTCAGAATACTAAGCAGGAACCTAAAAATGATGTCGTAAACATAAATTAGATCAGTTAAAAATATTTTGTAAAAATTTTGTTTTACAAGAAGTTGACAAGAGTTAATTTTTCAGAAAAGTTCCACTGACTTTGTTACAAAAATTATTCGTGTTAGAATATGGGTAATGTCGATAATATCGGATTTTGATACTGATATTTTTCTGTTTATAAGTTTTTTCATAAAGTCAATAGAACTTCCCTGAAAAAGGACTCTCTCAACTTCTTGGAAAACATACAATCTTTAGAAAAAAAAATTTTTCAACGTATCTAATCAATGTTTACAACATAATTTTCCCCGTATAATATCAAGCAGAGACTCGACTTTTCCACATTTCCTTAAAGAACGTTGCGCCTGAGAAAATTACAAGCAAGTATAATAATAATTAATAGAAAACAGACATACTGGTAAAAAAGGTTGACAATTTATATGCCAATTTACTTTTTTACCGAGTATGTATTGTTACAGTTAATCTAATTCTCCTATAATTAACTTCTTAAATTTAATATATTACAAATATTAAACATAATTAATATTTTATTAAATATTAGAGTTGCTGTATTATTAAACATTTACAGATATTTTATTTATAGATCAATAAAACACCCTTTTTTGTAATCATACATTTTATATCTCTATTCAAATTAGTAGCTAATATGCAGTTGTAGCTACGAAATACGAGAGACAAAGACGAGAAACGCTATCATGTAGGTGCATTGGGAGAGAGTCTCCAATATTGACTTTATGGTTATCAGAGATGGACAGAAATATAATGTGATTATCCGCCTACCTGAGTGGTTTACTGTAGTGGTCGTCTCTCTACGTATATGAGATCACAAACGTATCCAAGCGTATATGTGGCTAAGAGATAGGTGAGGCAAAGACGAGTTGCTCCATCATCCAGATGCATTAAGGGACAAAATAGGATTAGAGTCTATGGTATCAATTTGTTATTATTAAAACAATACAATCAATTTTAAATTTTAAAAATTGAGAAACTTACCAAAATAGGAATTAAATTCTCATTAAAAGTTACGAAATAAATTCATGTCAAAATGTACTCCTTATCGAGATTTACACCTTATAAATTGTATATTTTAATATTTACTTCTTATGAAGAGTAAATCTTGATATATCAAAAAATTTACTCCATAAAATGTGTATATTTTTAAATTTACTCTTCATAACGAGTAAATTTTTTAAATTTCTTAATAGAACTAAATTTTTTAATTTTTTATAACATACGCCTAGTAAAAAGTGAATTTTAATATATATACATATTAATACAAGTTTAATATGTATTTTATGCGTTAAATCTTAGATATTTTATAGAATGCTGATATGCAAATACAACAACAAAATTATGCCATACTCTACCAAAAACCCAAACTTGCACAATTTTTTGCAAACTTGGCGTAGTTGCCAATGTCTCAAAATACCGACTGCCTACATACCCCCAAATAATTAATGACTCCTAATTGATATCCGCTCCGTGCAAGTGTCGCCGCAAAATCTGAAACTTATCGATCCGTCTCACACCCCGCCATAAAACCCAATCAACATTAGCGGCCGAGCTAGCCTTCACGAAGCTCCGACACAACTGACGAGTAATCCTCACAGCTCGGAGACTCAGCTAATTGGCATTCGGCGACAACTCGGCACTAAATTTTCAACGACAGCACAGCCGGCGCACGTTTACGCGCATTACCAACTTACTTTCGCGAAAGACCGTTTCGCGGCAATCCGCAGCTAGGCGCTTATCGGATTCTGCGCTTGGATTCGAATCTTGCAGCTAGCCTCGATGAGCGCAGGCAGCCGGAAAGACACGGCGAGCTATTGATTTCGGTCCTGTAGGCTTTAGCGTTGCGCTTGCATTCGCGTGCATGAATTAGCACAGCTGCCACGCGCTAACCGCATCGCCGGGAGTTCGAGAAATGCTGCTGGCTGTGAGGTTCGTTGAAATTTGTTAGTTGATATCTAATATGTCTTTAGTTTGTAGAGGGGCTGTTTG
>JAPYZA010014633.1:0-10376 GCA_030522685.1 Eupelmus azureus | reverse complement strand
TGTTAATTACCTTCCAACTGCATAAGCCAGTAGTCCCTTCAGATATAATGTTTGTACTTTCCTTTATACTAAGAACATTATCTGTATATCCATTATTTAAAACAAAATGGCGATAATGCATTGTTGATTGTTTTTCTGGAGAAGCAATAGTATCACAGTAAGTATTATAAATATTATCATCAATTTCCACTTTACTTTGCTCCAGCTAACATGAAAAATAAATGAAAATAATAAATTTATCTTCTATAACTTTATAAATAAGTTACTACAAACCTTATTAATAAAAGACTTCAGGAAAGCTTTTTTATAAGAATCTTTAATAGGATATTTTAACACAAGTTCACTGTTTACAGTCATTTTAATTATTTCTTTCTGCATGTCTTCATCAATGTTATTTATTAAATCCTGAAAAAAAAATACCAATTATAAAATATTACAATTACATTAATAAAAAAATACTACAAACAATTTAAAAATTAAATACACCATTACATAAATATTTCAAAACTTACTGGCCATTTAAATTTGTTTAATGGAGTACAGCATAGAAATTGTTTTCTTAAAAATTCTAAACCTTTAGAATCGTCCATTTTAGCCTTTTCAAATATTGACAATCTGTAAAATAAATATTTTTATTTCTACTCACTCAACAATAACAATAATATTATATCATTTTAATTTAATGAATAATTAGCTAATTATTTTACTTCTCATAACTATATAATTTTAATAAAAGTAGAAAATGTTGTAGCGTCTTACTATTAAAATAATCGAAAAGTTTAAATTCAAATAATAATTTGTTTAATATCGAAAAAACATAACATGTGATTCCGTATTTTTAGGTTAGGTTAGCGTATTTCCTTCTGCCACAACACAATATGATCTATGCTTGCACAGATTTGCTCAGCTATGTGTATGTATGAAATCCTATATATTTTCATAAAAATATGCGGGAAAATTTAAATTTTTAAGAATTATTAATTATTTCTTAATCTTTGTTTATAGTAACTTAAAATTCAAAATTATATTATATAATTAAAAACAAAAATAATAAATATTTATCATTTTTCAACAACTTTCATCCGGATAAAATATTGACATTTTCAATCAACTGTTTATTTTTCGGTAAAAAAATATTTTAAAAATAAGCATGTGACACAGTAAAATAATGTGATTTAAAAATAAAATTTAACTTTCGCGTTAATGAAAATAATATCAACTAACTCGTTCTCACATCAAGTTTAAACGATCTTGCCCTCAATTCACTTTATTAAACGTTAAGACTTGTAAGGCGTCTGACTAAACACCGTACTTGTTCTACTTAGATTAATTATGGTAGTAGATGATATGAGAAGCAGTAGATGAATTTTTGTTATGTATTAATATTTTATTATTAATACTAATAAGTCAAATCTGTAATTCGTCGAATAATAAAAAAAATGCGATTTACAGTGCTCCTCATTACGATCGGCGCCTTCTTGTATTTTGATTTTCGTAAATTACAGTTTTAAAACAAGTATCAGTTTCGTTTTATCAGGTATCCATTACTATTCAGAAAAATTTTGAAAAAAGATTGAAGAAATGAATAAGAGCATTGAAACCATATTTAGTTGGATAAATTTGAAAGCCGTTTCATAAAATCGCGGGACTTTATTGCTTAGACTTAATTTGTGAAACTTGTTTTAAGGTTTTCTTGAATAATTGTATAGTACTCGCACGTGGTGATATTTACTTGTTAATATTTGAAAATAATTAAACTGTCGCACTTAAGTTGTCAACTTCTTTAGAAGCATTTTGATAAAACGAAAAAATATTTTCTGACTAAAATTCTGCTGTTTTTAATCAATCTTACAAAAAAGTGTGACTTATAGTTTTAAACGAAAAATAACTTTTTAAATATTGGGAAAATATAAAAAAATGTTTCAAGATTTATGAAGGGTATAATTTTTTGTGTTTACCGATTTCAGAGTGGAAAAATAACAGGCACGATTCAAACCGCAATAAAAAATGTATGATTAAAACTATTTTTAATAATAGTAGAATTGTAAGATATGGGAGCTGTGTTAGTTTCTTCGGATGTACAAAACATATTTATTTTTTCTTTTTTTTTTAAACATTTTAGTGATTTAGTGTTAATTTAGTCATTGTAGTATTTTTAAAAAGTATATATTTGAAATCGATCATGATAAACATTATATACAATGAATAAGGAATTTAAAAATATATTACTGATACATATTTCAATTAAAAAAGTAAAATAATAGCATTACTAATAACAGCGCATAAATTTAACTTTCCACAAAACGCGTCAACACCCCGATCCTCCCCATAAATTTTCAAAACCAGTCAAAACACGCCAATCAAATCCATCTCAAACCATCTTAAAAAAAATCCACCTGCACCGCAGCCTACCCCTAAAACCCCCAGCTCCACTCCCACACAGCCTCAGCCAGCACACATCAAACCGCAAAAAATAGCACTCGATACAATCGATCCCCTTACATATCCGTTAGTCTCGCCGTTATCTCCATAATTCAGCACACACACACACGCACACAGCAGCGATCAGCCACCCCTCGACCCTCCATCCATCCCCCAACTGTCCACTCAACAATAAAAGCGCTCCATCTAACATACCCACACATACAGAAAACCGTTACACTGTCCCCTGACGCACATCTCCCCAGCAGAGTGCAGCAGCAACCAGCAGCTCACATATACATACACGACACAAAAAAGCCAACTGCAGAGCGGCTGCGCGCGGTGCAGCGGCACCAGTCGTCCGTGCATCTAGCTCGCGACTCTACCTCCACTATACACATCCAACTCCACTCTCCACGTACTATACAGCCTCGAACTCTGACGCAGATGCCAGTAGTAGCAGCTCCCGGTCGCAGCGGCAGCTAAGGATGCAGCGGCTCGCCGAGCATCAGCAGCTGGTTTCTTGACGAGCGCGGCAGTCGCTCGCGTCGCGGCCGCCCCCCGCACGCTCCAACCTCTACATTATATACACACAGAGCACGCACACAGAACTGGCCGCTTATATACTGCACCCGGGGAGGCTGGGTCGTGCGCGCGCGATAACGCAGCTATATAGGCCCTGCGTCTCGGTCTCTGCTGCTATGATTGGGAGTAGCTGGCCTGAAAAGCGAGGCTGAGCCTGTGTAAACTCAAGATCGCCGAGGAAGTAGCGCAAGAGAGTTTTTACAAGTGTGTTTTATCAGCGTAGATATATACTATAAAGAGAGACATGGCATCCGCGGCGGAGCAGCAGCAGCAGCCGCAGCAGCAGCAGCAACAGCAGCAACAGCAGCAACAACAGCAGCAGACCACCCTGGAGTTCTACCAGGCGATGGCCGATTTCAAGAATATGTTCCCGCAGATGGACGACGATGTCATCGAGGTGAGACGATTGTGGATGTGTGTTATGCATGTATATATGCGCGGGTTTGTGACGAGTTTTAATTGCGCGCGCGCGAACGTTGAGATATCGCGTTTGAATTTATTGCCTGCGCGCAGTTTTTTGTAGCCAGTTATTAATGGCTCTCGGAGATATGTTAGGGAAGGATTTATGAGAGTAAGAGCGATAAATAGGCGAGCCGTAGTGGAGTTGTGATGATTGAATTAATGTAAGCGCGCGTCGGCGGTTGTGGTTGCGCGGATGTATACTTATATGTGTATGCGTACCCGGCTGCGCGTGCACCTTGCGCTTTTTTGTTTTTGGCGAAAATTCGATAAGAATATGCACTGTGCGCGGGATGGAGTGTGGGTTTGCTTTCGGTTTGATTGTGTATTAATAAGTTTATGTTTTATAAGAACTATTTTTATTATTGGTTAGTTCTTGGAATTTGTTTCAAAATTTAATGGCTAATGGAAATTTATGGGGTAAATTTAAAATCCGTCAATACGTTGAAACAGATTTCCATTACTGCTTAATTAGTTTTCTCATCAATTAAAGTTTAATATTTGTTTGAATTTCAAGCAATTAAGTAACTTATATTAATATGCAATACTTAGTTTTGTTGGTTTTTGTTTTGTAGATTTTAAGTATTGCATATTAATATAAGTTACTTAATTGCTTGAAATTCAAACAAATATTAAATAATTACTAATATTAATATTAGTTTAATTTATAATTAAACTAAATTTGTTTAGGCTGTCTTAAGGTCCAATCAAGGAGCAGTCGATACAACAATAGACCAGCTACTATCGATGAGCACTGACAATGAAAATGAAAAAATCCGGAGTGAAATTGAGGAAAATGAAGATGTACCAAAGTCTGATAAGACACCAAAAAAACTGAAGCCTGAAACAAGTAGAAGCTTTCAAAAGTGGCAGCCCCCCCTTATTGGACCTTTGCCCGATTCTTTTTTACGAATCTCTCATCAAGGAAGTGATGCTACAGACAGTCTGGATTACAATGCAGCTCATGATAGCGCTCTACTAGAAGATGAAAGAATTGCCATGTTTTTACAAAATGAAGAGTTTATGGCTGAATTACGCTGGAATGAAGACTTTTTATCAACTTTAGAAAATGGTACAATTAATTTTGCAAAATATTTATAATAATTATAAAGATTCTCAGACAAAAATAAAAAGGGATTTAATCTTTTTATTAAATTTTAGACTCAAAATTGCAAGGTAAATGTGACCATGCTTCTGAAGAAGACTTGTTTAAAGAAAGACTAAGAAATATGGGCAAAGGTAGCACTAATTAATAACTTAAACTTATTTCTACTATTCTCTTTATAAAAACAAAAATTAATCTCCTTAAATTAAACACATTACAGCATCAAGGCGCAAGTTTGCTCAGCTTACAAAAGTTTTTACTCGCAGTAAAAAACGAGGAGGACGTCAACTATTGCCACCAACAGCTTCTTGTGATGATTTGTTAGACCCTGAAGAATCGTCTAAACCTCGTACCTAATATGCTGATACGAAAAAACAGGAGACCCGTAATTTAATAGAAATATTTTAATTGGCAAATTATGGTGCCATATACAGTGTCGAGAATCTCAGTTTATTTTTTGAGCTATGTAAAATGATCTCGAAACTTGCAAACTCAAAACTTTGCACTTGTTGATAAGTATTGCAGTTTCTATCATAGATTTTATTGGCATTGAAAATGCTTCTTCGATTAAAGTTTGCTTCTTTAAATTATAGCTGTTATTAAATCAGCTACTATAAATTGGAAAACTATTTAAAAACTTAAATTATACTATAAGAAGCTTTTCCTAAAAAATTTGCAACTATTTTGCAAATTATAAAAGTTTTTGATTGTATTGACTATGGTTACAATAATCAAATGTTATTATTTTTATGTAGTGATCTTCTCCATTCCATTCTTGTTTTTCTTTCCATTTACATAAATTTATTCAATATATAGATTGTTTTACATAATTAAACATAAAAAAAAACGTCAGAGTGATATTGTATTACGCTTACATCATTCTTGCATGATGTAAACTAGATAAGGAAGTCAGATCTTGGCGTTTAAAATTCGGATCTGAAACTGCAACAGTTGTACAGAGCGCTCCTAGTCAACGAGTCTAGCCAATAATGTATTAGACGATAATCATTGAATAATCCATAATTATTGTTATCGTAGTGTGATATTTACAGTATAGATATTTAAAAATAAAAAATATACATGAAACGCATTGTCTTACGTCGTAATGCACGATCCACTGTTACTGACTGGCAATTAACAACATAATGTTAAGCAGCTTCAATGGTATTATTATAACGTTATTATTTCTTGCGTTGGAAATTTGTTTAAGGGTAGCAATAACCGTCATAAGGTACACTACGAGGAAAAAGTTCTTAAAATTTTTTTTATTAGCAAATAAATCTTTTGTACAAATGTTTTCAAATATTTCTATTTATAAATAGCCGAATAAAGTTATATTGAAGATATACATTTGCCGTTGCGTATATAAAATATACAATTCATTACATGATCTACGCATTCCTATTTTAAACGATCAACAAAAAATCCTTATAAAAAATCTTTGAACAATTCGGCCGTCTCCTTATAGGAGTCATTGCGTATCCGGCTGCTTGAAAAAGACTCTAGCCCCGGACAAGCTATAATACAGCAGCTGAAACTCAGCCCTCCTCTCCTCGAGTCGATTGAGCGTCAACGCCCTCGTCTGCTGGAGCTTTTCGTCCTCGTGTTCTGCTTTCCCTTCAGCCGCTGCTTTCTCGGCCGCGAAGTACTGATTAACAGTCTTAAACCACTGCAAAGCATCCAATTCGTTATTCTGGTCGAGCAAAGCGATAATGTAAGCCAGTCCCATGGCGAAGCCGTCGTCTGTGAAAGCCGCGCCCTGCTTATTCTTCTTGAAGAGCTTTTCCTTGTTGGACACGGCATTGTCGACGAAACTCAGCATAAGCGGCGGCACGATAGCATAGAACTGTTGCAAGTGATGACACTTACCGCTGTCTCTAAACGCCGTTGCAAACACGTCGACGAGAAGCTTGAAATAGTGAATGCCCTCGGTGAAGTTTCTCACCAGATTGGCGATGTCGTCCTCAAGCCTCTTCGCTGCTGCCTGTGTGGTCGCCGAGAAGTTTAAATCCTTGCAGACCGACTCTAAGCTCAACGATGAGTTAATGTCGGGCAGGAAGGATATGGCATTCGAGGAGGCGGCTAGACCACCCGAGCGTATAAGTCTCACGTAGCCCAGGGCATTGCCGATCTGCGTGATTAGTTGACGGAACTGGTCAAGGTAGCTGAGCCCATCAGGCGTCATGCCTAATTTTCTGATGCCCTTCTGGAACTTCTCCGCTCGCTCGTAGGTGTAAGGGCTGGCTCCCTTCTCCCTCTGAGACCTGATGAACCTGACGTCGCGTATCAGCCGTGACTTGATGTGCTCGTCGAAGAGGAACTGCGAAAAGGTGTGCAGTTTGACACGAAGGAACTGATAGACGAAGTTGACGCTCGTGCTCATAATGCCGGTGCCGTGTGTCCTAATCGAATTGGCTATGTGCCTGATGCCGATGGTGTTCAGGTGCTTGTTGGCACTCTGGTGCTCGATAAACGTCTGCGTGTGGAGATTGTACAGGTACCTCGAGACGAAGACGTGGATATTCCTCATTATATCCAGGGCATCCAGACCCTGCTCCAGAGTCTGGGTGGGCAGGTGGTTCTGGACCGTCTCTAGTCCAAGCTTGTGGTGCGCCAGGGCGTGCATCGTCCTGTAGGTCTTCCAGTCGTGCAGTGCCACTGTTGTGAGATTGTAAAAGGTACAGTCAAGATAATGTTCTATGTAACGCTTGGCGCTAAGCATGAGGCCGTCAATTGGCAGAGGACAGGACCTCACGATCCTGCTGCCATCCCTGGCTCCGATTTTGAACGGGTTCGTCGAGTCGAGCTTCAGATGAGCATGGACATGCAGCCTGAGACCAGTCTCGATCTCACGGCAGACTGGCTCCAAGACGTTCCTGATCAGGATCTTGCGCTGCTCCGAAATCTTGAATTCCGTGAGTTCCGAGGGCTCTTGCTTAACTATGGCGCTGTTGAACGCGTTGAACAGGTGCGTCATGTGAGCGACGCTGGAGTTGCTGTCAGCGACCAGGGATAGATAAGCTGGGAGCATGCTCTGATGATGGAGAAGGACAGAATAGTCGCAGGTGTCTAGTACGAGATCGTAAAGCTCGACGATCGAGTCGTAGGTGTCCAGGTAGAATCTCAGCTTGACCACTTCCTCCTCCTTAAAGCTCTCGGTGAGCTGGCTCGCGCAGACGAGAGCACAGCGAAGGACAAGTCGGCGATCCGCAGTGGCCGGACCGTTGATCAGTTTCATGCTCGAGCTGATTAAAGACAGAGCGTCCAATCGCTCTCTGCTGTAGCTCTTGTCTTTCTGTGTCAGACCTTTACGCACCGTCTCTAGAATGCTGAGAATCTGGAAGGTCAGCTGCTGCAGCACTTGGCTCTGGGATAGCACGACCGTCGGGGCTAGCGTGTGGAAGCTAGTCTCTAGAGATTTTTGCACCTCGATCAGACGGCAGATAAGCTGAACCGTGCTTCGGCTCATCGGTTTTAACAGGAAGGCGTGGAGATTCGTTACGAAAGAGACGTTCTCACGGATCTGACGCATCAACGTCAGAATTTCAAGGAGTAGATTACGCTTCCTCTCGATCTCGGAGAATATCTGAACTCCGGTTTTTATCAGCAGACTCTGCATCTCGATGCCCCACATCATGGCCCTTTGGATTAGGTTGCTCACGACTATGGGCAGTCTTTGGATCCTCGCTGTCAGCAGTTTTTCGCCGACTTGGGAGGGTATTGCACTTATCCCTTCTCTGGGTAGACAGTCCGCTAAAAAGTCGTTTGGCAGCCAGACGATGTTGCCGATCAAACTGACGGCGTAGAGCTTTTTGTTGACTTCCACGATTCTCTTCAATAATTTTTTGTCGCAAGCTCCAAAGAGTTTCATAACAACGACAATGCCAACGTTCGCTTGGATCCAATTTTTGTTGATCGCAGCGTTATCGTTGATTTTATTTTCTACGTCAGTTATTGTGTTCTTTAAGAAACATACCATATGATCGCACATAGTTGTGGTTTTATTGATATCCATCACATGCTCAATAGCTTTTAAAAATAGATTTTTTGAAAGTAATTGTACATGTAAATCTTTCAACAGTTTTTCGTAAGTTAATACTCTTTCTTCTGGAATGTTTAACTGGGCTGAATTATGAACAACTGACCTAACTTTAACTCTGTACACTTTCCACCTTTCTATTAATGCAGGCTGACCACTAATTACTTCATCTAGGGTAACAAGGATAATAAATAAATCTAACAAATGATCAATGAGTAAGGGCAAATAAATTTCTCGATGCTCATTATTGGCCAAGTGTGATAACTGTCTGACTGTTAAATGAATAACAGTAAATATTCTGTTGGCGTACATTGATAAGTCTTGTAAATCTGATAAAAGACTTTCAATTTTATAGTCTGTATGATCAGCACATCGCTCTCCATGACTAAAGAGCTTATCACAAAATTTGTTCACTTCTGCTTTTAACAATCTTATCTGAAATAAAAATATTATCCATTAAAAGCTACAAATTCAAATGTATACTTAAATATAGTGAGAAATAAGACTGACTTCTCTACATGTTCCTCCAACACTGGCCAGTAGTTTAGAAAAAATTTTGTTTTCAGTTTCAGCCAATGACAATATACTAATGTCTTCGTTGATCTTGTACACCAGTCTAATGGGTCCTTCAATGATATACTCCAAGGTTGAAGTTTCTTGCCAGCACTTTTCAGCCAAGCTTTCAAAAAACTGACCATATTTTCTGAGATGTGCAGCACCTGCTGCCTTGTGGATTGTTTCATCCCTTTTCATACCCCATCCTTGTGCCTCGATCATCTTGAATAATTACAGATTTATATTTTAGAAAATCAAAAAACCAACTTTTGTGCATGAATGTGAGGGTATAAATAATTAGAATATATTTACAAGAACACTTATAGTGTTTAACTTTTACTTATAAAAAGTTTAAAAAAAAACATTAAAATTTTTTTCACAAGTACCTGTCAACATCAATATTCACCATATATATTAATTGAGCAATTTTTCACGAATATTATAAGGTACAACTTAAAATTTTTATTACTTAAACGATTAATACCTTCAAATAATTATTGCACTGATCGTCGTCTAATAATTCATAGCGGACAGCTCGGAGCGGATTTTTGACAGACGTCCAAAATCCAATCACTCATCGGAGTCAGCGCCGACGGTTAACCTGCAAATACATATTTACACATTTCTGCAATCGAACCATATCTCCAAATTATCTTTGCTCGAAGAAAAAGATACATGTCAGTACTAACACTTATATTCTCCAACGAGTCCATCGGACGACGCATTCTAATATCTGCTTCCACCGCCGTCTCTTTAATCCTGCATAAAAAGAAAACAAACGGGGAGTCGTTGGCGGCGCAAGACATACGCCCACATATTATAACTGAGCAACCGCTACTCGGATTCTTCTATCGTTGACGTGTGGCCGGTAAAGTCACTTTCTGTTGTAATTCATTTAAATGTAACGAAGGTGCATTTATAGAGTTACATCTGATAATTGTGTTTTAATATAATATTACATATTTCTATCGATTGCTACCAGAGTATTTACTGAAACAGAAATGGAGTAATTCTTGTTATTATGGAAAAAATAATACAGAAACTTTTGAAATATTGAACTCTTAAACCTTTAAATGAACAATAAGATACCTTTTATAAATTTATCAAATTTATTCAAAATTTAAAATAATTAAGTACGCGTTTTTTCATTTGCTAAACTACCAAACAACGTATCACGCTCCCTTAAAAACAATAATTTATTCAAAGCAAATA
>JAPYZA010014621.1:0-11401 GCA_030522685.1 Eupelmus azureus | reverse complement strand
CGAGAAAAAAAAAAAAAAAAAAAAAAAAAAAAAAAAAAAAAAAAAAAAACAACTCTGATGAGCGAAATCCGAAAAGGAAAGAAAGATCGCTGGGTGCTTCGCCAGAGGGGAATGAGTTTGGCAAGCCAGTCTCAAAAATCCCACGAAGCAACATTAAGGTGCCGCTGACCAGTGCGATAGAAAAAGAGTACCGCAAAGCCTTAAAAGAGTTAGGAGGCAACCATAAAACGACCACGCAACCTAACCTCCTAAGAAGCAAATGCGAAACAAACTTCGATCTCACCTGACCCAACCCTACCTCGCATTAACTCGCAAGAGTCGTTCGAAGACGGAGAGGCAACAGGCTGGCAGTCGCCAAGAAAATTCAGCTCTAAGACATACACTAGCAAGCGTCTCAGCGTCCCAACGAGCAACAGCTTCGAAGCGCTAGACATAGCTAGAACTGAGGATACCCATAAGACGGTAAACAAAGATAGCGAGACCAGCAGCCACAACAAACCAAAACCGAAAGGAGCCAAACCTCCTCCTATATATTGTTCAAATATCAGTATAAAAAAACTCATAGAAATTATCGAGGAAAAAAAAAGAAACAACCACTAACTACTCATTAAAATCAAGTAACATTGACGAGCACACAATCTTCACACTAGATCTACTCGCTTTTGACGCAGTGAAAAAACTACTCAGTAACGAAAATATAAAATTCTTCACATACACTCCAGCGCAGTGCAAAAATAAACTAGTAGTGCTGAAAGGCATCAATAAGGATTACAAGGACTCTGAAATACTGGAAGCCCTAAACAAGTTAAACCTTTCCAATACAAAAGTGATAAAAGTAAGCACGTTAGAAGCCACCAAATTAAAAAAAATGCAGACTTCAAGCATTTTCTTGTCCAACTCTCTCCGGACAGTGTAACGTCAGCCCTGTTTAAACAGCACAATCTACTGCACCAGATGGTAAGATGGGAAATATATCACAAGAACAAAGTATTCCAATGCTTTAATTGCCAAAGAGTGGGAAACTCCAGCGCTAACTGCAGGCTGGGTTATAGATGCGTGAAATGCAACGAGCAGCACGAGCCAAGACAGTGCAAAAGAGTAGCAGACAACATTAACCAAAGCACAGCATACTGCATTAACTGTAAATCTGAGGGGCATGCGGCAAGCTATAGAGGCTGCCCTTATCTTAAACTGGCACAAGAGACATGCGCAGCAAGAAAAAAATATCCAAACACACCACTGCAGAAACCTAACCTACAACAAGCTGCAGCCAAGCAGTCCTATGCTCAAATAACAAAAACAACAACACTAGCAGATAACTTTTCTGCAAATCTGCGTCCCACTGACTTCGACAACACCCAAAACCACAAGGTAAATAACAATGACATCTTCAACATGCTCCAGGAATTCAGGAAACAAATCATAGCGGATATTGCTAACCAAAATCAGAGATTCCAAGATCAGCTCAATGAGCACTCATCGAAAATAGATTACATCCTCAAAACTATTAATACAAAATGGACCAAAGAATAGATTCAACTAAGATAATAGCCATCAACGTTAACTCTATTATTACTAACGACAAAAGACATCAGCTGCTCACCTTTCTTAATCAACACAAACCAGATATAACCATCCTTAATGAAACAAAATTAAACTCCAAACACAAGTTATCTTTTCCAGAATATAATATGATTAGACAAGACAGGCTAAATTCAACCCAGGGAGGAGGCATAGCAATACTTATCAAGAACAAATACAATTGTTAACCAATTTACCAGGTTCAACAGGATAACTCCACCTCAATTAAATATTGCGCTGCAAAAATAAAATATAACAATGATTTCCTCACAATAGTGGCCCTGTATGCCCCTGGACACAACAACATCACTTTTATTCAAGAATTAAATGAAATTTTCGAATACTTAAGTCTAAAAAATAATAGTAACTTTTTCATTATAGCTGGAGACCTAAATGCTCGGAGAGCAGATTGAGGAGACAGTTGCTACAATTCCAGAGGAAGGTACCTGGCCAACTGGGAAAGAAACAATGCAATAGATCTGAGGATGCAGGTAATACCTCCCTCAGAGCCAACCTTTCCAAAATCAGAATCCTTCCTGGATGCATGCATAGCAGACGAAAGATTGAACCTTACAAGGTACCTTAAGAACTCTTGATTACGACGGCGATCATCGAGGAATCGAGATGACACTTGCTCTTCAACCTAACGATCTGGACATCCATCGTAACCTAAATGCCAAAGATAGTAAAAACTACAGGAGCACCAAGTGGAAAAAATTCAATAAACATCTCCCTCAAATCAATGATCTAGTGCCATACAACCGCAACCTCTCCAATGAGGAGATAGAGGAAAGTCTACACGCACTAGAAAACAACATCAAAGCGGCAATCGAGGCCTCAGTCCCGCCATACAAAAAAACAAATAGCATGATGAAGTACGTGACGGAAAAAATAAAAAGGCTACACAAAAAAAAATCCACGCTCTTAACCAGACTAAATAACATAAAGAAGAGGAAAAATGTCAACCAGGTAGATATTCGCATCGAGATCAGCTATATCAAGGATCAACTACACAATATAAAATACGAAATCCAGAAGGAATTTTCGATAGCCTGCAACAGCTACTGGGCGAACAAGGCCAAACAAATCAAGCACACGGACTCGGAGAACTTCTTCCCAGAAATAAATCGTGTTTTTAGGCAAAAAGAGTTCGAACAAATCAAGACACTCAAAGTCAAAGCGAACAATGTTTCAGATCTTACAAAATGTGACGTCAAACTTAATAAGGACAGCAACCAAGAATATTATACAATAACAGAACCGTTGCAAATTGCTAATATGGTGGGACTCCACTTCGAAAAAATAAACGCCAAAAAGCAGCTGAACGACTCCAGACTTAACCATATCATAAAAAAAGACATTGACGATTTTAAAAAATCCATGGAGGAAGATGAAAAAGAAGGAAGATCCATCACCAATTTTAATAACGTAAACGTAGCCTACAACCCGAAGAGACCAAATGAAATGAGAAAGAACTGCTTTTTTAGCACTTGGGATACATTCCAAATATTCAAGTCTCTTAACAACAAAAAATCCTCAGGCCAGGATGACATTCCCAATGTAATACTGAAAAGGGTTCGCATAGATTACATCCAAGCATATAATTCGATCTTCAACAATATAATTAATAATTGTTATTATCCGCAACCATGGAAAAGAGCCAAAGTTATATAAATACTCAAAAAAGGGAAGGATCCCTCGCTGGCCTCCAGCTATAGGCCAATCAGTCTCCTACCGAACATTAGTAAAGTTTTTGAATCCTTTATTAACAATGCACTAGTCAGCGAATGCACAAGACTAAAAATAATTCCGGATCAGCAATTTGGGTTCAGGTTTAAGCACTCGACCACGCACGCCATCCACAAGTTCACCTCGGACGCCTGCAAACACCTCATCGATCACAAAATGATAGCAGCTGCACTCATTGACCTAGAAAAGGCCTTCGATTCGGTCTGGTTAGAAGGTCTTTTTTACAAACTAAGAAAAAAGAAACTCCCAGACTACTTGATCAAACAACTGTGGAAAATGCTAACGGGAAAATCCTTCTACATCGGCTTAAAGGATGTTAACTCGTCATTAGATTTCCAAGTGGCAGAAGGCCTCCAGCAGGGTACGGTCAATGCCCCGATCATCTTCAATATTTATAACAGCGACGTTCTCAACTTATTCGATCTAAACAAAGAAAATAACAACACATACGCAATAGCTTTCGCGAACGCCCTACTAGTCTACAAAGCAGCAAAGTACCCAGATAAGTGCAAAGAAAAACTAAATAAATTAGTAAATCAAATATACCTATACTACGAGACATGGAACCTCAAGGTTAACACACAAAAATGCGAAACCATTCTAATCAGAAGGCCGCAAGGACAACTAAACAAGCGAGAGAGAGCCAACTGGAAAAACTTTTCCATCAAAATCGATAGTGGGAAAGAAGGAGACGACCCAACAATCCCTCACGTACAGTCAGCTAAATACCTCGGTGTTCAGATCGACCAACTACTGCGCCTGACCAACCACACAGACATCCAACTAGAAAAAGCACGTAAGGCCTTTATGGCAAACAGCAAGTTGTTTTACAGCAAATATCTGCAAAAGAAAGCCAAAGTCATCTGATACTGCATGCTGGTCAGGCCTATCCTTACCTACGCAGCACCGATTTGGTACAATCAAAGCGCTTGAACTATGGAAAAATTCAGAGCATTTGAAAGAGCATGCTTAAGATCATGCCAAAAAAATCACAGATCAGCTAGCTCCAACTACAGACGCTTCACGAGCAACCAAATAATTTACAATGAGGCAAACGTTCCACGGATAGACAATCGCATTATAAAACTATGCAGAGACTACTTTGCCACGCTGAAAAAAGTGAAAAAGAACGAAATCATCCGCAATCTAGGCAACTACGACTCTGAATACATAGAGCGAGCAAAAACCTTAGGATATCTCCCCCAGAGGCATTTATTTTGCTCGACCAGCAAGGTTTCATACAAGATGAAAATAATATACCAGTTATGTACCATATGCCAAGACATAAAAAAAACAAGAAGCTTCCCAGCAGGGTACTCAATCAGAATCTAAAATACTCAAGAAGTATTCCTGAAAGAGACCTCAAATATACGAGTCGATTAAACAACGAAGATTATTGGTGGATTAACGAGGACTACACTCACCTCGAAGAAATCCGGGTCAGAACTCGGAGAAAAAGCGCCAAAGGAGTTAACAGAAACCATAGAAGCATATTGTAACAGAAGAGAGTCATCTACAAGGAGCACAGCAGCCACCTCAAAAACTTTTTCATGCAAGTCCAATACGGCGGACAAAACCTTGATGTACTTAGCCCTAAGAATGTATAGTTATCTGCATAGTTTTTGCATAATTGCTGCATAGTATCTGCATAATTGCTGCATAGTTTCTGCATTATCGCTGCATAGTTTTTTGCATAATTTCTGCAGATTTTTTCACATTTTCTGCAGAATGTTTCTGCATAAATTGTGCAGAAACTATTATCAGATTTTACTCGCAATTCTGGAATCAATCTTTGCATAAAATAGTACATTATGTGCCAAGGGCGACAAGTGGATTTTGTTGGGCATAAAAAGCGGGGTCAAACGTCATTTTTGAAATAGTAAACATCGGAAAACATAATAATCATTAATAATCATTAATAAGAAATAATAATATTAGGCATACGACTTCAAAAAACGCCATTTTTGAAATAATAATCTTAGATATACGATTTCGAAAATGACGTTTACAAACGTCGTTTTTGAAATAATAATCTTAGCTCTTAAGGGGGCCCAAACGTCATTTTTGAAATAGTAATCATGGTAAAACGATTTCAAAAATCCCCGTAGGGGGTCCAAATGTCATTTTTGAAATAATAATCTTAGACATACGATTTCAAAAATGACGTTTGGGCCCCCTTAAGGGGCTATTACCTGAAGTATTATTAATCCAACTAGAGATATGTTATAAACCGTTCTCATGACTCATCTTTGTAGCAAAATCTAATTAATTTTCTTATCTTCATTGCGTGCTCTCAACTTACTCCTTGATTTTCTGATGAAACTGTATGAACTTGTTTATATCATATAAAGATAATCTATCTGTTTTTTTGTTGAAGTGCCACGATTCCACCCTCTGAATCTGCGTTAGATAAAATATATCTCATCGTTAGTAATCGATTAGTAATTGATCTCAAATAGCCTCATGACATCATGATTAAATATGGGCCTATTGTTTCAATTACTATTATTAGTAGGGTTTCGCCTATTGCCATAAGATTTTCCATGAAGAAAACAAGTCCGTACAATGGTTCTTCTTGAACGTCAACATAAAATCTAAAAGAAAACTAATTAAAGATTTGCTTAAATATAATTTTCTTTTAAAGTAATTTTAAATTCAAATTAAATCTCAATTTCAGAAAAAAAAACAAAAAACAAATAATAATAATAAATTCTCTTCTTTTATTTTATTCTAATTAGCCAGTTAATAATTGTATAGACTGATATTGACCTGTACGGCAAAATTTTTCTTTCCGTGCCGTTTATGGTGGTGGGAGGTAATCTTATCAAAAACCCCATAACGAAATACATTACATTAGAACTTGCACCTATCGAAAGAAAAAAAAGCATCAGGTACCGAACTTTCTTCTCGAACATTTTAACGAATTTGCTTTCATCGATAGTCAGAAATTGCCAGATTTTGCCGCATAGTCTCATTAAATTATTTAAATCATCACGGCGCAAGTAGACAATGTGGAATCGCCAGCATATGCCCTGAATAATCACAAACTCGAAGACCGCGTCGATGTTTATCAGTTTGCTTGTTACTATTCTAATTCCATCGGTCATTGGCAAAGTATAGTACAGTAGGTTAATCACTTGAATATAAATGATGGGTAAATATATGCGAACAAAACTCAAATTTCCATAGTTTTCGTTAGGAAGAATCCCTACGAGTCTGTAGAGGCGGACGTGAATTAGAGACACTTCAGCGAACGAAAAATGTTTCTCTTGCTTCATGGTAAAAAGTGCAAATATATTGATATTCAATGTGAGTGGGCCGACAGTATCCAGATAACGCGAGGACTTTGTGTAATGGAAATTTGCACGAACTCCCAATGAACGAGACGAAGCTCGTTAAAAATTAAGCGACACATCCATATTTGATTTTCGCGCGGTGCTATATCGTTGCGGTATATTGAGAGGATGGCAATAGAAATGGTGAGCATGTAAATTCTATCTTTCCTTGCATTTATGATAAAAAGTTTGCCGCCGGGAAGCTCAATACCTGGAAGTAAGCAATTAATGTTGGGGGAAACAATAAAATCGAATAATGAAAAGTTCGAATGGACGAATCGGAAAAAATATTCACTCTCTCAAAGGCTTTGCACCGCTTCAACTTTAATTTTTAACAAGCCTCATTCATTACGCTCTCTACAATTGTACTTAGTTCGATGTATACTCGCTAAAGCTTTTTTATCGTAGCTTGCAATCGATATACACTTTTTAGCGATTGTTTATATATTATTCTATGTTATGTTATGTATTAAAAAATGTATTTTTCATCTAATTCATGCAATTTGTTTTCATTTAAGACTTTTATCAAAAAATAATAATAATGAATAATCATTTTGCATGTTCATTGCATATTATTTATTTTCTACTTACTTAGGTCGGTTAAATGAGGTTGTGAGAAATTATTACGACAAAGTTCATTTCGTTTTTCGATAAAAGTAATTTTATCTTCTCAATAGAAATAACTTTTTTATATTTAGATAAAAAATAATTTTATTTGGTAGTTTTAAATTCGTATATTCAACCACAGTGGTTCTTATCTACTGATTTTTAAAGAAGTAACCTTTTCTATTATTTTAAATTGTACCTAAGAAAAACTAGAAAATTGTTAAATAATACTCTGTATTGTTGGGTTTGTTAAAGCAGCATCTGTAAAAAGAAGCATACAATAATCATAATATAATACCGTATAATATTATAAGTAGCTAGAATACAATGGTCTAGTTGGCAACAAAAATGAAACTGCACTTTTGCCTATTCAAAAGGTATTAGTTTTTTTATCTATCTAGCAAGAAAAAGCTTCCACTGTAACATGTTTCATTAATATAATCCATCTTAGGCGAAACATACAGTAAATAAGTTGTTCATTTTTCGCTATATCATGCTTTTTTCTAATTAATTAGTCTCTAGTTTGCAATTATACATTTTTATAAAAATATTTATTCCATTTTGTTTTTAAGTTTTTAAGGTGACAAATACTATTATTGTAAGAGCCTTCAATATAACTTCAAAACCACATTCTGCTAAAGATCCTTAAAAAACGAGTAAGAGATATTAAATTAACATTTAATGGGGTGTACTGTGTTTAAACAGACGAAAAAATAGATTTTTCGTTTATTGTTTATTTTTAATGTGATCTTTAGTGGTGAATGATTTTTGGGGTTTATTTTATTTCATTTCAATTTTATCAGAGACATATAATGACATGCATTTTTAGCTTACTTTTTTCTTTTATTTTGCTTCTTTGTGATTTATTCAAATGATCTCCAAAATCTTAAACTCTTGACAATAATTTCTTATTACATTTTAGTTTATTTTTTTATCAGTTTTGTTTTTTCTAATTTTATATACCTCTGTTTAAAAAAATCTGTTTTGATGTAAATATGAGAGGTAAGTTACGTTTAAATCAGATTTTTAAATTCGAATTTAAATTGAGACTATACAGGTTAATGTCAGAACCGCACAATGACGGCCAAAATCTTAGCAAATCAAGTCTGTCATTCGAATCTATTTAAGTTGCAGCCTACAAATTGACATAATTTTATGGCAGATTTTTATTGAATAATACTTCAATAAAATGAAATAATGCGTTTACAGTGCCAGGTTGGAGGCTACCAGATAGAACGAGGGTTGCTAATTTATAAAATTTTAAATAATAAAACGTTAAAAATAATTATAAAATTATTGCTGATACCTAAATGCAAATAAGCCTGCATGACAGTGTCATAAATCTGTCGATAAAGTAGGCGATTTTATGTGAAAATCACATGTATGTAAGTCGTACATGTAAGTCACACAAACGTTCGCAAATTAATGAAACTATTTTCAAAACATTTAAAAAGCCCTCTATGAATCTTTAGGTACAATACTGGAGAAATATTTGCAGCGTTCTCTGCAGAAAATTTCAATGAAAACAATGCATATCGCCGAGTTCAAAGTCAATTTTTCGGCTGATGACCAGGAGTCGAGGCAGCTATACGACTATATCAGAGACGACGGCAGGTCGTATTCGATCTGCACTACTGCGACGACGAGGAGGTGAAGTATATTTGTAGCAGATTTAAGACTGCTTAGAGATGATAGCACTTACCAAGAGAGTATCATATCTTTTCAGATCTTAATGAAACTTTCGAATATGTTTATAGGTACCAAAAAATGAACAAAGCTGCAGTCACATGGTTTAATGCTTCTGAGAATTCAAATTATGAATGTTTGTAGGCTTATTTGAAGGAAAATGTGAAAAAAAGCTTCGCCTTAAAATGTAAATAATTTAGTCTAGAAATCAAGAAATCATGACTTGAGATTCCGATGCGTTAGACCGTATGACTGCGGCTTTGCTCCCAGCTTCCTCCATTGGGCCTTGTATCACTGTGTCTAAGACTCATCGACTCTTTCTACTGTCTCGCCAAAAGGGATTTTACTACTGATATATCAGCTATCCGTGATTTTACGCTTGTATGATGTGCTTTAATTTAATTTTAAAAATTCTTTAAAAAATGAAAAAGATAGGCTTTTTATCGCTTAAAAAGATTAGTTATTTTCTGGCATACTTATATTCTTTTAAAAATTTTCAAAAATTTCTAATTCTTAACATCTTTTAAACAAACACATTTCATAAACTTGTCAAAGAACTCGATCAAAATATACAAAAAATTTATCTTTTTTCAAAATTTCAAGAAAATTGAAGCGATTATACTCCCCTAATCGTAGAATATAAAAAATTAATTTTTTTATCATTTTATTTTTTACTAAAAAATTTATTTACATATTTTATAATAAATAAAAATATATATATATATATATATATATTCGTTCTGTATTAAAACTATTTTTTCAAAGCAATTGATCATTTACTTTTTAATTTATATTTTTAGAAAAAAAAGCATATTTATGTTAAAATACAATGAATCGCAATACATAATGTAACAAATTGTTGAAAAATAGAGATATGTTTACACTCTATAAAATGATTTTTGTCATTTTTCATTATTTCATTTTCTATTATTAAAAAACCACAAAAAACATTTTTTCAAAAATGAAAAATTTGCTATATAAAAAATACATCAATAATATATATTTTTTCCGAAATTCAGAAAATAAAAACATACAAAATTCACGTTGCCGGATTCGATTTGGAACTATTGTCTGAAATAAAACGATTGTACGTACATACGTGATTCGAAATTCTGAAATTTGTATACACGCTTTTACGAAATTCTAAAAAAATTTATAATTTTACTTTCAATTTTACGAAGCTTCCCTGAACTTAGCCGAGTGCGGGCAAAAGCCATAGAATCTGTCTCTGTAACTAAAAAATGTGTCTTTTATGCATACCTTTACGCCCATGTAAAAAAATGTTGTGCAAACTTTATAAAAACTATATGAAAGTCATTACATGCAATTTATATGTAGACTTTGCCTTGGAATGGTCACATATGGTTTTTATATAAATTATATAGAAAGAATGCTTTTATATATAATTATTACATAATAAACTTGTAGTCATTTATATTAAAACTTTATGAACTCATTAAGTGTAG
Source organism: Eupelmus azureus (assembly GCA_030522685.1). Classification (NCBI taxonomy): domain Eukaryota; kingdom Metazoa; phylum Arthropoda; class Insecta; order Hymenoptera; family Eupelmidae; genus Eupelmus; species Eupelmus azureus. The sequence continues at coordinate 978 of JAPYZA010014621.1, read as the reverse complement.
AAGTTATAATAATGATACATATCATACACGCAATAAAATTCTTAAAAAACTTATTTACAAGATATTTATTAATAACTATATAAAATATACATATACAAATTTTTTTGCTTTTTCCATATGAATTAGGTGTTAAGCATATATAATCATTAACGTATAACATTTTCTTACTAATATCTCTTAATTTTATAGCTAATAACAATAAGACAATCTCGTAGGAATCAAAACATTACATAAATTCAATGGAATTGGAGGATCAATTAAATTTTTCTCATTTAAATTCTGTATAAGCTTTCTAATGATTGCAAATACTGAATTATTTATTTTTATAAAGAACTGAATAATACCAAATTGCGATCCATTATTCCAAGAAATAACAAAATTCATTCTCCTTTTTTGCCTAAAATAAACTTTAGAAGTAAATATTTCATTACTTATCTCAGCTCGTGTAAATATATTAATTTCATTGTCACTCAATATTCCCGAATCTGGAGATAAACTTCGCAAAGCTCCGATTTCGTTTAAATTAAGGGTATATTTTTTTGATTTTCCGATCATCATTCCATCATTTTGGTTATTTGTATCGAAAAAAGAAACTTCTAATCTGTCTTTAAGTATATAATATGCATTGAACATCTTCAATGTATTTATTATTTCTATATCTACTTTATTAGGACCATGATTAATCTTTTTGAAATAACCTATGCCATCTTCAAATGTAAAAGCGGACCATGACCACAACCGCCCCCACTTTTTTACAGATTAAGCTAAATGAGTCAGTTGATGTACGTTAAAGCTGCACTTATCTAATCCATAAAGATTTTCTACATTTTGTGCAAATAAATCAAGTAATGATTCAGCCAAACTGATTTCTTTTAGATATATTGCTTCCTCATAGAGGAAGCTTTGTAATAGTAAAATTTTGAGTTTCGTCAAATCGCTTTAGAAACATGTTTAAAAGTGTTAGAAGTTCAAATCACA
>JAPYZA010014602.1:0-15627 GCA_030522685.1 Eupelmus azureus | reverse complement strand
TGGATTTTGAATTCGTGTCTTTTAATATTCTGGGCTATTTGTTTATTTTTGCGAAGCTGGAATTCTGGAAAGGGACGCATTCAATGTTTGCTCGAGGTAAATAATATTTCATTCGATATAAAAAAATTAATATAAAGAAAATGTAGGATATATATTGGATCGCGCTATTGGATTTTCCCGGGATTTTGAAAAAGTGTTATAATAAATATACATAACGTGCTTTTTACACTCGCGCTGCAGCCCGATATTTTCAACCGGATTTACATAAAGCGTCGCCCGGAACAAAATGGAATTTCAAAATAATTGAAATCTCCCCGAAAACACAAAAAAGCACCTCCCGCCTTAATTTGAAAACGAAACACCTTTAAAACTCCCCCGCGTCATTCAATAAACAAACTAAAAACAGCCCTCTCTGCGCAGAGCCGAAAACCCAGCCTCGCACCAAAGCGCTCAAACGCATTACCCCCTTTTTCCCTCTCGCCGCTAACGAATGCAAATTCCCTATCCCCCTGATTAAGTGCACGCGGCTCTCTACGGCCGGACGAAGAAAAATAGTGGCCATCCTCTCTCGCGCCCTCGATCGAGCTGGCTACTGGGCTGGCCTCGCTGAATTGTGCGCGAGCGTGTGTATAGCTCCGTGCGAGTGAGAGAGCGATTAGGCTAATTTTTGCGGACGCAACAGCGCGCGACGGGCTAATGGAACGCAGCGAGGCGCGGAGAAAAAAAAACACGCCCTCGTAAAAGTCGTATACACACAAGCGCGCGCTCGATTGGAAAACATTAACCGATCGAGCCCTTTCGTCTCGATCGACGCTTTTTGTGCGTGTCCGCGGCATGAAAAGCAAAGGTTAAAGCGCTTTCGCATCGATCCTCGCGGAGGCACGAGTGCGTAACGAGACGCTTCTGAGCGCGGGGGCGAAAAGGCGGACGCTGGCCGCTTTTCAGCGCGCTCGAAACAAAAGGGGCGGCCGGCAGATCGATCGCAGCCGAATCGCGTCTAATTCGAGAGGTGCGCGCTCGTGAGCGGGAGGGCGAGACGCCTGTTTACGAATCGCGCGCGCACGTATATATATATACGCAAGCTCGCGCCGGATAATGGACGGATAGATGGACGCCCACGCGCGCGCGGGGGTGGGGGGGGGGGGGGGGGGGGGGTGAGAGGTAAATGCAGGGAATGATGAAAGGATTGAGGACTGGATTAACTCGGGTAGTGCAGGAGGGTGAGAGAGCGAGGGAGTGATTTTTCAGGGAGAGGTTCGCGCCTGTGCGGGGTTAGAGGAATTGCCGGTGATTAGCTGGTTGGGGTGGGGGAGGGGTTATTCTTTATTGTTTTCTACGGGAGACGGGTGGGACGTCGTTAGCTGGGCGGGAGCGCTGTATTGGCTTTTGATGGTGTTGCGATTTGTCTTTGGTTTCCGGAGAATTGCGAGGTGTGGGGGCCGTCGGTCTTTGTGTGAAGGTAGTTGTTGGATAATGGTTGGATTTTTCTATTTGAGGCTTTGAATTGTAGGTTATTATTGTTTTGATAATGGCTCGGTGTTTTTAGGTAGTTTTGCGGGGTATAGGTTTTGAGAGTGTATAGGAAAAGAAATAAATTATATGCCCGGGTGCTATATTACACTGCATAATGAAAATTACCGCAAATTAGAAGACCGTTGTAAATGTAAATAAATGAAAAGGTTACACATGAAAGGAAATTTTAATCCGAAAGATTCAGATCGCACGAAGCACTCGTAACTTTCAGAACTAACATGATAATGTACCTAAATGTAATATTTATAAAGTTGGCAAAAAGTTAAGCCAATTTATATTTTTTGAAGCAATAAAATTTTCTGAAAATTTTAACAATGGTTCTCTTTGTTATTAACATTTTTAATAATTTGGATACTGAAAAGTTAATAGTCATATTTTGATTAGTTATAAAATTATATCTAATTTGATTAAAAAAAATTAATTTAAATCCTTGACTTTCAATAATTCAGTTATCTTCCAAAAAAGATATAAAAATTTTGTGAAAAATTAAAAATGTATTTTAAAAAATTTGTTCTTTTGTACAAATTTTGATTTTTATTAAAAAAATTTTAAATCAAAATTGTGCAGCTAAATTTAAAAATTACGTTTATGAAAAAGCGATAATTAATTTTGTTGGTAGTCTTAAAGTATTAACTCCTTGACAGCTCGCTTATACGCAATTAAATACAAATTCTGAAAGTCACTGCAGTTATACGTAGACTTACTACAGCCAACACAATTTTTGCAATGGAAAAACAAGAAAAAAGTAGAGGGCTTAGAATCACGCCCCGCTGATGGTTAAAGAGTTTATTTAGGTCAAAGTTAATTAACTCGAAACATCACACGTGAATTACTAACTCGATTCAGGATCCCGTTTGAGAGCTATTGGATTAATAACTGTACTTTATTCGCAGTTTTTGATCAACACAATCTCTTTGTGTTTATCAATAATCAAATATTTTGAATGAAATTAATCTGCGAACTTCGTTTGGCGATAAATTTCTCTACACAAATTTTGTAAAAGAGAAATTTCACCAAGCGAAAGCGGCTTAAAGTTAGTGAGGTCCAACTTGCTGAACGCCACCCATATTTAAATTCTAAAACGTCATTTATTTAATGAAGTAATAAAATTGAAAACCATCCAAAGTACTTCATACGATTAATTAAAAGTTTCAAAGCTTTGCGCGTGCAGACAGAATTAATTTTTCAATTAAATTTTGCATGTGCAAATCTCATTTTTGGAATTGAATTATAGAACAACAGATATTTGGGAACAAGTCTTACAAATATTGACTTACGTCAACCATTGTATCTTACAAACAAGAGTTTTGTACAGATTGTGCGTTGATATCATGGTTCAATACATTTGCAGCATTTACGTGCCGCATGTGTACAATACATAAGAGTATTGTTATGCGACACAGAGCGCATTGTCAAGATTTATTAATAATTACAAATCTAAATGCTGTAAATTTCGATGAAACAATTGATTATTTAATTAACGCTCGCGGCAAATAATATTTTGCTTTTACCTTTGTCAATAAATCAATTTATTTAAAAATTCGAAACATTGAAATTTATTTCAATTAATATATATTTATTTTAAATATAATATTATTGACATTGTATAAATTAAAACAAAAAACATTAATTAATGACGTAAAATTTAAAACTGCGCCTAATGATTTAATAAAATAAATCAAAGTGTATAACAATTAAATATATACAATTCCGAAGTGTATAATTAAAAAACATTGTTTACATTTTATACACCTCAAAATTATACACTTCAATGCGTTAAAAAGGCGACCATGTACACATACATGCAGGTAAATTTTACGTTCTTGAATTTGCAATGTAGAAAGCAATTTATTATTTATAAATTCGTATAACAATATACTCTTTCAACAGTGTAAACAAAATATCTAATTCACTTTCTTATTGTAATCCACATACGCCAACACGATTGTATCGTGAATTCTATACAAACAAGGAGCTAGCAGAAAGATAATTTTCTGTTATCGATGCTTCATTAAATTCAGCCGCAAACTTTACTCGTCGCCTCACGCGCGTAACCACTTACTCGCTAAACACTCGCGAGTTCATATTCACTCAAATTTTGAGGCGTCGCGATAATTATCCAAGCGCAGTGCCTACGTCATTTTAAGCGCGATTCAATTAGAGCAAGCAATGATTGCAATGCTTCCAAGGAAAATGAAGCGACAAGCAAGTTCTGAGGTGAAAGGGAGAATAGGAAGATGTTTGTCAGTGTTCTTTAACTTATTATTATTTAAATATAATATTAAGTAAATCATAACAATATGCATGTTACAAATTAATAGTAGCATTAGAATCTGAGATAATCAGCTTAACAGCCTTACATAAATAAAACTCATTAGCTCTAATTGCATTATGTAATATATTCAATGTAGTTTACGATTTGCTATTACAATTAACCGTAACATTATTACGATTAAATGGAAATTGTCGTTGTATAACGCAGACCTTAGAATATCAAATAATCGAGAAGCCTCTCACCAACAGTCCGCATCACTCTTCGCAGAAAAAAAATAAGCAAAAATTAGTTTCCGCGCGAAAAACTGTTTACCCAAATAAATTGCGTGCACAAGGCCGATATCTCGGCGCGTAATTCCATAACACAAGGCAAACAACCTCGCTACATTTTTACAACGCCCATCCGCCCACGCAAACATACTATCACACCGCCCTTCTTTTTGCACGCGCTCGCAACGATCGTGGACAGCACCGGGGCGCGAATTAACGCGCGGATTCATAATGCGCGGGCAAACATAATTACAAGAGCCGCTCCGCGGGAAGAGCGAATAAAGAAGCAGAGGGAAGGCGCCTGTGCGCCCCCTGGAAAGAGCAAAGGGATAGAGAAGGAGAGAGAGAGTCACCCCTCCCAAGCTGATACGCTCTGTTAGCTTTCAGATTGCGCAAGGCGCCTCGCGCTCCTTACTCGAATCTTTAAATAACGACGTTTTCCGCATGCGCCTTTTTCCAGAGCCGGCGAGACGTCGTCGCGGGGACAGACTGAAAAACGTGTCGTGCTCTTTTTTTTAGCTGGGCGGGGCTCTGAATTTCTTGTAATTTTTTTTCTATTTTTTAGAGAGAAAGAGAAAGCGGAAATCGTAGCTGGAAAGAAACGGGACTTTTTCTGTATGAGCTTGGGGTTCTAAAGTGTCGCCAGTGTTGCGATGTTTTTTTATTCGGTGCTGATGAAGGTTATTTGCGCCTGCGAGTTCTTTTGATACGGAGCTTGTGTGTAACCCGGCCTTTGGCCCTTTTAGATGCAGGAGCGTACGTGCAGTTTTTATAAAGTTGAAGATTTCAAAGGTGTTTTGTGTTTATTTATGAATTCATGAATGGTTTTGTATTTTATGAATGGATAACGTCTTGAAAATAAATTTTAAGTATAATGAACTAACAAACAGACAGTATGTTTCTGGAAGGTCTACTGGTAGTGAAAGTTTGAATGGAACATTGGATTTTTATGTAATACGTAAAATCGCGGCAAAATTATTTTTCATCAAATGCTAATCTCATTCGGTTTTTAAATTAGGATGTAAAAGTTCAGCACAGTAGCGGAACAAATATGAATTTAAAAAAGGCAAAATCAACCGCATTTTACTCACGAGGATGCGCAGGATGAGAAAAACGCAATCAAAGTTAACGAAACCCCACGAGAACGCATCCACTCTGCGTGCCTGCACATCTGCCATACTAGTTTCGTCTGTTACTACTGCTCGCTTTTCACATATTTTTTTCCGACCATTAAGCAGATGAATCTTATACGTTCTCTTACGGAAAGGGCTTGAGCCATCGCAGCGAAAAACCGTTCGTCCCGCAAATATTGAATATTAATATCCTGCAAACAGCGAAAACCGATTTCCTATTCTCGCGCCCAGCCAGCGTTAAAATATTCATTCCTGATAAAAGCTCTGTGGCTTGCGCTGCGCGAATTTTTCATTCTCTCATCCATTTGTCAAAAAATCTTCCGAATCCATCCTCCCTTAAATTATTAAAGATTAACGAAGGCCATTTCCGACGAGCCTTCACTTCTCGCGTAATCCTATACGTGGACTTTCATCGAAACGCCTACTGCGAACGTGCGATACAGAGAATCACGCGTGATTTGCGCGTTTAATCTTTATAAGCTCCAGAAGAACGCTGAAATAACATATCGAGGGTGGGCAAAGGAAAAAATTGACCGATTGGTCTTGCCCACTTGGCCAACGCGGCGGCCTCGCTGGCCGCCTCCAGAAAAAGGGTCTTGAGGATATTGGGCAGGAGATGTGTTTATTGGGTGTGGCGATATGAAGGGATTCGGGCTCTGGCTGTCGAAATTTTAATATGTCTGTCGATGGTGTTAAATGGGTCTGACGAGAAAGAGGGTACGTGTAATTTATGAGGGTAATATAACCGTGAAGGGTCGTTGAGGTTTGTTGTAGGCGGAAGGCTTTAATTAAAGGAGCAAGTTACGTACGTCAACGGGCGAGCCTGCGGTCTGTGACAGATGAGTATAATTTTTCTGACGAATCTGATTTTTCTGGGGTAATATTCAGGACACGTGTTATGCTGAGGGCCTGACCGAATACTGGTTGTAGTCACTGGAGGTAAATTTCAAAAAGAAATCTTTATAGTCGTGTTTTATATTTTGTGTTATTTTGGCTTTTTAGTAATTATTAAACAATTATCTTTTTAAAAAGCTTTATTGTCTAACAATTTCAAAGTTATAATGAAAAAATAAATATGAATAATTTTAAACTTTAATTTCTAACAAAATTTAAAAGTTTTTTCTCATGTTGGATCAATTTTTAGTTTATTAACGTTGCCAATTTAATTGTTCATTGAGCTTTTAGAGTCTACTGCTAGTTCTAATCATAATACCATTTAATATCAGTTAATACTCAAATGTATCTATTAAAGGAAGAGAAAAGATTCAAATTTTTTCCCGTATTTATAGTTACATCTTTTTGTACAATGTTTTTATCGAAATATAAAAAAATTAATAGAGAACTTCTCTCACGTCACCAATAAAATATTATTTTATTCGCATCACCAAAACATTCAATTTAACAAAAACATCCAAAAAACTACAAATAACAACCACTGTCACAGTCAAATTTCCTCTCGATTAAAATGATACACAATCTCGGACAAAAGTATAGCACACACCAGACAAACCCTAACCAATAGCACATCCGTGCTTTCCAAATCGATATCTCCTCTCGCGAGAAAGCCTACCTATCGAACATCCGCCGCACCCGCAACTTCCCGCACTCTTCACTTCCCCCTCAAAAAGAACCGCCAAAAACGTCGCTGTACCTCTTTTGCTCGCGACTGCACTCTGCGCCGCGTTACGCGAAGCGGCGCTAGCATGCCGATATCGATAGGTTAACGAAAGCCCGCGCGAAATCTCGCGTTGCCGGCACTCCGCCCCTGAGAGTCAATCGGAATTTTAAATCCCATGTTTGTGTGTCCGAAAAGCTTTCAGCCCTTAAATTATTCATGATAGGAGAAATGTACACCGCGATGTCTGCGCTCAGCCGCAGAGTCAGCCTCTCCTCGTGGCTGGGATATCCGAGGCGCAGGTAATATTTTTCGCGCTAGAGGATTTAAGCTGGCGCGAGTCCGGCGCGCCGCATATCGACGAGAGACGATTAATCATCATCGCGCTGGCCGCCGCGCGCTCTTCCGGATTTTCGCGCTGTGGCGGCTTTGGTGGGGGATCAATTTATTCACGGGGCTCGAGGAGTCCGGATCTGATGTCGGCCGTTGTGGAAAAGACAATGGTTTAATGTATATTTATGATCTGGGGGGTGGCGCGATGCGCGAAAATAGGTTTTTTTTCGTGTGCGACCGAAGCTTTGATAACGCGAAAATTGAAATTATAAAGTTTTTCCATTTTTGCGAGAGGAACGAGAGAGCGCGCGCCGAATGAAAGCCATTTTAATGGAAAAACTAAAATAATCCTTCAATAAAACCGCTATCAGATATAAAAGCAATAGCAGAAATGCCAAATTGAAAAAAAATATATTAATCGCCGGTCCGCAAGTGCTCATAAAAAATGCCTTTGAAGCTCATATAGGAGCTTTTAACCGCATCGAATCCCGACCGGCACACAAAGTATCCAATACATACGCACATACACACGTACACAGACAGCGCGTTCGGCGAATAATAAACACGCGTGCGTCCACGAAGAATATAAAAAAATCCTTCGTGCTCAGCGAATTCCCTGTTTGAACGCTGAAATCCACCTGCAGCCAAATCCACACTCGCGCGCATCCCTTTGACACGCCATTCGAACATTCGCGCACACGTCCAAAGCAAACGTTTTTTACGATCCAGGGATGTTTATCTCTCCCAGCCACCCCCACCCACTTCCCACGGACAAACCCTTGTGTACACCCCCGTACATATACACACCCTGCCCCTTCCCCGCTATCAAGCTTTTAACGCATCGCTGTGTTTACCTGCGTTTTCGCGGCCAGGCAAAACAGAAAGAGGAGTGCGGGACGAGCTATCGCTTGAATATTTCATTGGGTGCGTGGCGTAAAAAAAAACGGGAGGGTGAGGCGCGTGTGTTTTTGCGCGACTGATGGTGCAGCTTTTAACGCCTTTGTGCGGCCCAGCTGGCGCGCTTGTATACGCCAGGCGAATGTAGGCCGTGCCTATCCCGATTCCCCGAGCGGCGACGGAGCGAGAAATATTTCAGGTCACAGTAGAGCGACACAATGAGCTGGAGTATGGGCATATAGTCAGGTCTCTGGCGAAGCTTGCCAATGAGCGCGTCACCGGTCCTTGAGGAGATGCTTTCCCCCTGGTGTGGTCGACAGGCGAATTATTTAGAGGGATTAGGCCTCTTTTTCGGGAGGCGAGATGGACGCTTTGGGAGGGATCCTAGGAGGTTAATGTTTCAGGTGGCATCGATGACGCGACGAGATTCTAGACGTGAAATTGGAGGTGTTAAAGTTGCATTTTTATGTAGCGTGTTGTAGCGGTGAGTGGTATAAATCTGGAGGATGTATAGTGATTTGTTTCCTGGAAGCATGTTCCCGAATGAATAAAACCAGCTATTTTGAATACAAGTACCAATAAATTTTAACTTCATAAATTAGATATGACTCATTATAACTTGATGGTATTTACAAAGGAGAACGACTGGATTTTTAATGTTCCAGCAGCTGTAAATTAAATTTATATCCCATAAAAGAAAATACCAAGTCCTTACGCAGTAACAATTTTGTGAACTTATCAATTACCGAATTGGCGAAATGGTCCACATTAACAAAAGACAATCCCTCAATTTACAACGCGCGGCAACAAAATTTAATTCCCCCAGCCTCATAATCGCCTAATATAATCAAGCGAGTGCGCGCGAAAATCATCCTCGAAACCCCTCTGCCATCGTACTTTAACGCGCGATTGCCATCCGATCGAGCCAAGCTATACGCATACATACGCGCTGCACGCGGCGCTCATTACGCCCACGGGAAAATCCCCTGATTTTTCCGAAAATTTCGCGCGCAGCGGCAGTACCATTAAATTACGTATTCGATCCAGCCAATATGTCGCCGGAGCGCCAATGTTACGCGAGCAAGCGTGTGTACAGAAGCGAGTCAACGTTTAGCTCGACCTCTGGTTCGACGCAAAATATGATTACTCGTCAAACAGGTCGCATTTAGGATCTAATGCCCACGGCTCTGTGGATGCATATCCGGGCGTCGCTGTAGAAAGGTGTGGGAGAGGTAATTAAATAGATGATGGCCACAGAGATGTAGTTGTGAAATTATTTAGGATAGAAGGTAAATTTTGTAATGAAATAAAATTGTGGGAATGGGTGGAGGAACGATATAAATCCAAAATTGGATCGATGGTTTTATATTTTAAGTTCGCTTTTCGTGCACTAGATCACACAGTTGCTACATGGGGAGATTAGGTTAGTTCGCGTTAGTTTTTTTAGCGAAAATAAATAAATAAAAATAAAATAACGGGTCTTCTCAGTCATTGTATAACTAAAACAATACAAAAATAGTACTCTTAAACAAATATAATTTCTAAAACATTTTTACGCTTCGTCGATGTAAATTCATTTATAGTTGTTTTTCTAGGTTTTCCTTATTTTTTTCAAAATATTGATTTTTTAGTTATATTATTGTTTCACATGGTCCCTCAATTTAACAATGAACAGACCTCTTTGTCTACTTGATATGGTAAATGTAACCCACCTCTGTCACCAGTTGTTATTTACTCAATTATTTCCACGATACTTGAATAAAGCTTTAGTAATTTTTTCATAAAATTATTGTCACTTTCAATTATAATCAGTTCAGTACGATTCGAAACTTAAAATTTTTTCATCCACGTTTCACCATTTTACTTTTCTTTCTCTTTTTCTAACCTATAAGAATAACAATACCATCACAAAATTACAATTCACTACCTCTCTCATCGAACGCGCTCTCTACAAAATCCCTCATCAAACCCACTCCCCGCAAAACCACTCATTGTAAATAAAGCCCCCCAAAAGTCTATCCATGCGGCAGTCCAGCGTGAGATCGTCGCTGCTCGATGCGCGTCGTGATAATTCGCTCGGAACGATCCCCGAGCGGGCCGGCCCAGGGCCGCTTGCGCGTCGGTCAGGGTAATTCGGCCATCCCTGAGAAATCGGCGAAGCGGAATAGCCTCCGATCGCAGCAGCAGCAGCAGCAGCAGCAGCAGTCTCGTAATTCAGGAGGCGGAGTGGGAGGAATAGCCCCCGCCGCCGCCGCTGCGCCATCAAACGCGCGAGCGCGCCTCACGTACACGCAGCACGCGTCTGTGATCCTGTCATTAATGTATCGCCACGTAGCCGCTCGCGGCGCATAACGTTTACGTAGCCCAAGCCTACACTAGTGGTAGTGCGCCGCCAAACAGCGCCCCGGCTCGTGTATCTCTCCAGCCGGGGCACTGTGTGCGTGCTGCTGCTGCTGCCGCTGCTGGTGCACGGTAAACACGGCCGGGGGTTTGTGCATTTGTGGCGTGACGCCTGCACACGCCGCCTCGCTCGCTCGCTCCTACCTACGTAATGAATAGGACATAAATCTCCGGAGGCTCCGGCAGAGCAAGAGAGAGGACTACCTCCGCTGCGGATATACCGAGCGTGTACGCGTCGATGCACGAACGTGTACGCCCGAGATCTTTCCCTCTCTCTCGCTCTCGCTCTCGTACTCGCTCTTGCGAACGTGGACGAACGGTGTCTATGTATCTCACTGACGGGATGGTCTTTCGTCCGCGCGCCTGGCTTACTACCTCGATGTTACCCGCTTTTTTTTCTGCCTTCTTTTTTCGGCTTGGGTTTACGTGGTTTTTTGGATTTTGTTGATACGTGTGCTTGGCTGAGCGATCATCGCTACACGCATGGTAGGCGAGTGTAATGAGTTTTTGGCGCGGTGGGTATTTTTTGATATGGCGAGATCGTATGCTGAAACATGCTGATTTTAATGTTGGGTAAACATTTAAAAAAATGTAATTTATGTTTGCGGTGGGCGTCGGTTTTAATGCATCTACTAATTACTGCTAATTAGTGTGCGCACGCAAATTATTTTAACCTTAACTACTTAGAATTATTCGAGTTGGATGTAATCTGCCGTTTCGTTTCAGTAGATACGGTAGTATCGATTTGAGTAGAGTAGGTCCGATATTGGTCGGACTTTAGTGAGCACAGGTTTAATGCTTTCTCTCAAATGATCAAATGATAACTCTGAACTTTTATTTTCATTTAAAATATTACGTAGGAAATTTATATTTTATTTTTTGAAAACACCAACATCAATAATCGATATTTTATTTTCGAATATTTAACTTTTTCATAAAGATGTTCTTACATTTCAATAATTCCCGTTTAATGACGGTATTAAATGCATCTGAAACTTTAAGAACTCTGAAGAATTTCTTCACTTTGTCAATTTATTTATGCAAAAAAGTACACATATTTCCAGCACGCGCCCACCTCTCCGATCCATCTAAAATATGCATCTCGTCTACTCACGTCAAATAGAAAACTCGCGCGCGCTCGTCTCCTGCATACGACAAACACATTTGTACGTCAAAAAAGAAAAACACTACGAAAAAAGCGTACGCAGCGAACGTCAAATACTTCTTTGACAGATTCCGACGCTACTGTCGAGCAACGTCTCCCCCCCTCTCTTTCTCTCTCTCTCTCTCTCTCCCTCTCCCTCTCCCTCTCTCCCTTTGATTTTAACGAGCGCGTCGGGCGCGCGCGAAAATCGAGAGATGCTCTCTCCAATACACGGCAGTGCACCTTGATCAATACATCGAGTCCGCTTCTGCCGTCGGGAAAACAGCGCAAAAAGAAGTACATCGGTCCGCGACGAAGTGAATTTTGGCAAATTGGCAGGTCGCTCTCTCTCTCTTTCTCTCTCTCTCTAAAAAACAAATAGAAAAAAGAACTAGCCAGAGTAGAAAAGAATGAGGAGAGCAAGTTGGAGGTGGAGGCGCTAATCAGCACTCCGATGCCGCGCTGATGAAAAAAAAATCTCTATCCACCGTTCGCGCAGCGTAGGTATATAACGCCAAGCGCGACACTCCGGACTCTGGCGGTCCTCGAAGGAACAATATCCTTTCTTCGCGTCGACGTAGAAAATCGAAAAGTCGTGGGGGAGGAGAAAGAAGAAAAAGATGAGAAGCCTTCTCCTTCGACGTCTCTCATCCTTTCGTAAGAGTGGCACAGACGAGATTCCCATTCAAGCCCAGGGACTCTCCCTGGCTTTAACAATCATCCAGTCCCTTTTTCAACAGTCTCGCCTCTCTCTCTCTCTCTCGCTCTTGCTATTTTGTATTTTTCCCTAACCTCTCGGGCTCCGCCGTTTTCTTCGCTGGAAGAAGACGCTTCGAGAAGGAGAGGATTGCAGGCCGGCGCGACGAAACGGGCCATTATTGCCTGAATACAGTCGGTCAATCAAATGTCTGGGCCGTTGTAATGCCAGAGTTCGCTCGGTGACGCATTGTTTGACGTCTACTGTAAGACGTTGATCGGTCGAGGTAATTAGAGCCGAGATTTAGACCGAGATTCCTCGTTTGTAAGCGACGAAATTTTGTCCTGTGAAATACGGCTTTGCGTTGAACTTTTCGTTTTTATTTGGGTCATGAAAAAATTTTCGTATAATGCATATATGACACTGCGTGTTTGCAAACATCGAATTTATAGATTTGACGTGGTGTTTCAATTAATTACGTTCCATTTCTGCATGATTTATGAATACACTCGCGGGTATCGAGCGAATTTTCAACAATGTATAACAAATGTTAATCAGTGTTATATCGTATTCACAATAGTCTCATGCATTACGCTTCGCAAATATGTAAATGAATATGTCTATTTGAAATGAAAGTGCAAATGCGATCACGCGCGTGTTTCGCTGGAGCAAAATAACAAAAGTATATATTATATTTGAGCTCGAGTAACGGAGAATCGAGTTCGAAGTATACGGGACTGTATAAATTATAAGATCTGGATGTTCGTTTGAAATGAGATTACAATTGTTAATAAAACTTTGACTATCGCTAGTAAATTCTAAATTATCTCATTAAGAAATCGCCGATGGTTATTGGCCAGACAATAAGTTTGATAAAAACGACTAAAGCATCAAAATTCGATTAAATAACGAAATATAAGTAAATACTTAATTACTGTATAATAAATTTCCTTCGAATGAAATCAGTAATTTTATTCAATTTCGGAACCCGAAGCATTTGAATGTCAAAGCGCTATTTCCTCTGAAACGGCTTGAATAAATAAGTGCTCAAACGAAGCCTTTTTACCATTAAATACTTTATTCGCACATTCAAAGAGGCTGGTCACGGAAGTGGATATCGTTCATTTGAACAGTCGGTTCTCTGCAAATTAAGAACATAAGTTTATTCAGCGCTGTGAAAAAATCGCAAATCTCATATTAAAGCCAAGCAAAACGACCCCGCAAATCTCGCCGAACTCAAAGCTCCATCTCCGAAAACTTTTCTCCCGTTCGCGCCCTCGTATATATATTTATCCTCGAAATGATAAAACAGCATCCGCACTCCTGAACCTCGTTCCCACTGATAGCAGCCGCTCCGCGCCTTCCATTTCTTTCCGCACCAACCAAATCAGCCTCCTTTACAATCTCGCTTTTCCTTGAGTATATAACCCCTCTCCTCCTCCCCAAAAGCGCGTTATCTGTCTGCCGGCGAAAACAGCGTTAATTTCTTCCAGGCTCGCACACGCTCACTTGCGCGTCGTTATCGGCTTCCGGAATTAGGCAGCGCGCTCGCGCAAAATAGAAGCATTTCGAATCCACTCACGCTAGTCCCATCGACCAGAAATCCAGTGGAGTGGGGAAATCCTGCTGGTTCTCTTTACCCGTGTAATTTTGCAAGGCTGCATAGTCAGCGTTGGAAGCGAGGGAGAGGGAGGGAAAGAGGATGGTGGAAACATTTGTTTTAGCACGTTCGAGGCAGCTTCTTGTATTTTTTCTTGGGCGCCGCCGCGTGGGAATCCTTTAAGGATTATATTTGTTCGAAGAAAGGGAAAGAACAGCGCCGTGGATGGTTTAAGTGGATTCTCTTCGTGAAGGCTGCTCGATTTGTTATTTTCTTTTAGATTTGGGAGTTTAATTTACGTTGATTAAAAATAGTACCCTGAGAATTTTGAATGTGGATGGTGTTGAAATTTAAAGAATTTTTTTGTAAAACTTGTTGCCTAAAGTAGCAGTATTTTTAAAAATAAGTTTTTATGTAATCAGATTAATAGCAGAGTGCTTAAGCTGTACTATTCTCTGAATTTAAACCGATTAAATAAAGTTTTTATTAAAAGCGACTTAAACTTTAAAACAGAAATGCATTATTCTTAAAACTTATTCGTAAAGTTACAACATTCACGAAACAGAAAAAATAAAATATTGCTCTAAGCTTCCAACAAAAAGTAAAAACTACAAAAAAAGTATCTATAAAAATCTTTACATCCAATACATGAACCCTTTCCCTCACTTTCACGTCGCTCATCAAGATCTTCATTAATAAAGCCCAATAATAGTTCAACCACAAATCCTTCCGTGCCCGAACTTTCCCTCCTCAACCACATCCACCATCCCCACAACAATTAATCAAAAACCAACAAACTCCGAACAAACGCCTGTAAAAGCGCGTCGGCTCGGCCAAGAAGAATTTGCAGCGTTATCCCGTACACATCCCAGAAAGCTAAACGCGCGGCTGGGCGCTTACCGCGCTTGAAAAATACATCCTTCGACGTACGCCGATCGGCTGGCTCTCGCTAATGAATAATGGAATACGTTAGCGCAGTCGTTTCTCACTGTCGTGCAGCCAGGGCCGCTTATTTTTCTTTAGCCCAGACGCCCAATGATTTTTCCCGCAACTCGCGCGCTTCTCTTTTTCGCCGGCTTTTTATGCGCGCGTGACGCGCAAAGAGCCATCAATTTCCTTATGAAGTTGTGTGTTTAATCGCGAGGGGCAGCGCGCAGCGCGAGCCGCTGAAAAATGACGGCGCCAATGGGCGCCGGCAGCAGCCCTCCGGCTTGCCGGCACACGCGAGAGCGACCCTTAAAACCCCTTCTTCTTCGAGCCGGCACATGCGAGGAAGATAGGAGAACGCATAGAAAAGGGGCTGCTGCGAGCGCGTTCCCTTTTATTTCGCGCGGCGACGCGGCGCAGCGACAAAGGCGCGAATCAATCTTCGCGCCCGAGGAGAGACACGAGAGAGGGATTTTTCTGTCGGCGGCGAGGTTGTGTGTACGTGGGTGGAGGCGGCTGGCGTGGAATAGCGACTAATTCGCTTCTTAGCCCCGGGCCGCTGAATTTTTTCTCCCCCCCCGCTTCGCGTTGGATTTTCCCTTTTTATCTCGCGCAACTCTTTTTTGTTGTATTAGAGTGACAATATGCGGCGGGAATGCGGATGTGTTACGCGGATGGATTTTTTTGTGAATGGAGCTGAGGGCGGATTGGTACTTATTGTTTGGTGCATTGTTTCGTTAAAATTAGAATTGCGCTGTGGAAGAGATCGATTTTATGTGATGTATTCTGAATTGGTTATAAATA
>JAPYZA010014596.1:0-11294 GCA_030522685.1 Eupelmus azureus | reverse complement strand
CCCCGTAAGGACGCATCTTCCTACACCCCAGTAATTTCTCCTTCATCCCCGTTCCCACGATAAATTACATTCCCGCTGCAAAGGACGCATTGTAACCTCGCGCGCGCATCCGCACAGCGCCGCGATTATTCGCAAACATATTGCACTTATAAATACAATTATCGATGCGCGCGAACTGAACGCGCGTAAGAGACTTTAAATATCTCGTATACAAAGGTCAATCGATGCGCACGTCCGAGTGGTAATAATATCCGATTTATCGTGTCGCCGCTCTAAAATTAGATAGGTGCATAATGGAAACGTTATTTGATGCTAGTGGATGAAGCTGAGGGGGATATAGACATACTCCTGGGTAAAGAGCCGGAAAATTCTTAAGGATTGGGAAAGATGCGATGCCGAAATTCAGAGAGATTCTGAGAAAAGGTGAAAAGAAACGAGAGGCTCTTACAGGCTTTTAGAAACCTTTCAGGGTATTTCCGAACCGTTCTGCGGAATATCTTAACCAAGGACACGCAATACTTTTCATAAGTTGTGTGCACAAAAAAAAATACACCTAAAATTCAGTGTATGTTGTACAACAAACAAGAGCTTTTATTATGCGCGTTTTTCGTACAACAGGCAAACATCGATTAGTTCACTTTATTTTCCTTCTGGATAAACATTTCGAGTACTTTTATTAATAAAACCCGCAGGATACAGCTTTTAGCGGTTCGCCGCAAACGGGCTACTCTCCGTGCATCGGATTAAATTGTTCGTAAAGAGAAAATAAAGGTAAGAGTGCCTATAAAAATTCCGATCGATAGTTGTTGTGCATGCATGGGCTTTAACGTATACAGGCAAAGGTTTTAAAAATAAAAAAGAAGAAGAAGCTTTTCACCTTTTTGATCTGGGATTGTATGTAAAGTTAAGAGGGTTGATTTGCTTGAATAAACTTGAGCAAATTAACATAATACTACATTTGCTAGATGATATTTCCATATTATATAGCAATTGTGAACACTTGAAACTTTGCATGTCGCAGATGTTCAGCGTTTCCTTAGCGTTTCAATATCGCAATGAACCGAGACAAAGAGCACGTATTAAAACTTGGAATATCAACTTTTGCGACAAATAAAGCCGGGATTAAATTCTTGTGCAAACGTCGAATAATAAAGCAGTCCCGAAGTTTCTGGCGCTTACATGTTTTATTCAGCGCTTTCGAGATTAAATTAACTAAAAATGTTGCGTTTTTAGCTTCACGTGCTGAATAAATATAGCCCAGTTGAGTAAAACGAAAGATAAAATGGTGAGTTTGATCGAAATTTACAAAAAAATTAAATAATGTCTTGAAAAATTAGTTTATAATTTGTTTAGAAGCTTTAAGAAGAGAATTACTCAAACTTTGTTATTATTAAATAAGCAATAATTGGCTGTAGAATAAGAATTCTTATTTCTTATCTCTTTCAACCCTTAAAAATTCTCTGCCTTTATTTAAGTAATTAAAGTACAGAATGAATAAAAAATGATTTTAAATCCAACGGACAAGACAAGAGTCGTTCTTCCATGAAAAATAAAACTTTTTAACCACCTATCCGTCTCTTCACCTAATGAAATTCGTCCCGACCGAAACCATTTTTCGAATGAAATACAATTAATCTTAAAATAACACACCCTGTCCATTCACCCCGACACGGGCCTGGAAAAAATAAGATAGCCACAGTCACTGCGGCTTCTTCGAGCAATCAGTCAATGAAAGCTAACACGTATTTAATCATCCTCCCAATCCACATCCCCGCTCTTCCTCTATATATACTTATTCCCTCTCGTACCTCGGCTATTTCACTTTTATAGCGTCACCTCAGACTCCCACGCCTATATACCCCCTATAAGCTCTCACGGGATTTTTCCAAATGTGTCCGCGGGGTTAACAAACTCGTTCCTCCCTCAAAGCACCCGTCTCAAATTTCTGCAAATCCCTCCCACGAAACAAATCCAAAGCGATCGGTAAAAATCCACGCCAGAAACAGAGCTTCATTCCAACCTACCGGAATGCAAACTAATTACGTCGTTACGAAACAGCCCGCACTCGATCAACGATTTACGTAAGCGAGAGAAAATACAAAAGGGGAACTGTCCATGCCATACGAACATACACATCGTAATAATTCGTGCGGGGACACAGACGGGGGAATCCCATTTGCCGTGTGCGCGGGATGAAAAATAAAGGCGCGCGCGCAGGGGGAGCCAAGGAAACGTCACATGCTCACCGAGGGGGGCGCTCGAATCGATACTCTTTCTTCTCGGCTTGTGCGCTCGGGAAATGGGAGGGTGGATTTTTGCGCGTTATCGGAACGATATAAATCAGGCTTCCTGCTTCTTGGGGCTCTGTATATATGCATTAGGCGCCTCCGGCACGTGCCGATGCGGAGGACGCTATTTTAATTGGGTGCGATTGTCGTTTGCATTTTGTCGGGGTTTGAGAGGATGTGGGTTCCGGTGAGGATGCGGGATAATGGGTTGGTTGGATGGGATTGGAGTGGTTTTGTTGGATTTCTTTTGCGATTTACGTATGAGGTGTACGACGGAGCGGTTTTTTGTGGGAGATTCTGGTGGTACTATTTTATTGATGGACGGGTATTTTTGTGGCGGAGATGTTTGTCGGCTGCCCGGTGCTCTTTATTCTTGGAGATAAGGAGTTGTGAGGAAAAAGGCTGGTGTTATTTCTATATACGCGCTAGCTTGTCATTATTTTAGCTGAAAAAAAAATATTTTTTTATATGACTGTTTTGCGAAGTAATTTTTTACGCTGTTTTTGAAATTTTATCTATCGTCCTTATAATATTTTTATTAGTTTCAATTTGTAATTGAAAAGAAAAACTTACAAAAACATTCGTATTTAAATTTATTTATTTAAACTTGTATTAAAATTTATATTTTACACAAATAATTATTTTTATTTATTATAACGAATTTTGAAAAAAGGCTTTTATAACGTTAGATTTTTTTCCTTATTGAAGCAGAAAGATAAGCTTAGAGTTAAGGAGCTTTAAAAGTACTTTATAACGTCACGATTTTATTGGCAATCTATCATGACGTACATAGATATACTCCTCGCCTTTCGCACTTGACGGTTTATTAGATTATTTTTATTTTTTAAAGGACGTGAATAGATTAAAAAAGAATGATCCCGTACGTATAGGGAATGATAAATATATTTCATCGAATATCCGTGTTAACATTTTAATTTATTTATAGTTAGTATTATGTGTTTAGTAAATCTATGTATATTTTCTTTGAGTGAAATTAAGTGAGATCATTATCATGATATACAATTTCTTACATTTTTTATTATTTCACTTATTTACATTTAAAAAAAGGTTATTTTATTAATTCTTATATTCAAAGTAGTAGATTTATTCTAAACGACCAAGTCGCCGCTATTATCGGTGATTGAATAAGATCCCTAGACTTTGCCAGGCTGAGGTTTCAATAATGTCTGTTTCATGTCAAAGCTTTAATTTTGCTAGGAACAATTTAACTTTCAAAATGGAGATATGCACTTATTTAAATTCCGAAATATCTTTATAAATCAACATTTTTATTGCCTACATGAATAGTTTAGGACATCAATCAACTTTCAGATAAGCTTCTAAATTTTATTGAAAAAAAATGTCCATGTTTTAAACAACTTTTACTTTGCCTATGGTGTATCTAATATGGTCAATGCTAAATCAAATGGAATAGATAAACTATAATTATTCCAATATTTTTCAAATAAACTTATTTTGCATTCACTTAAAGATAAGCTTCTATTAAAAAATATTCTAGTTTTACATCACTAACTCAAATTTATTAGATATAAATAATTGATAAAACTGATTGTAACAATTACCTCTACAATAATGACTTCTGATAATTATTCTAAATACTAACCATATCTAGTTTATTATTTTAATAAGATTTTGTAGTAAATTTTGTGATACACGTAATTGAGTATTAGTACCCTAACAATCAAGTAAATGCGCATAGGTCACGAGAGCGGCGAAGACAAACGGGGTTACATTCAGAGGCAAGGATGTTGCGTTGTGGTGGGGTGGCTGAGATTGTAATTTAGGTCTTATGAGCCGTGTTTTGATTTGAGCTGCGTGAGTGACCTTGCCCAAGATAGTAGTTAATAAAATAAACTGTTGTTCTGTAATTCTGTGTGTGAGTAAATTATATACCTGATCCATTCGTACTTCTAACATTTTTATGCTTGTAAGGAATTTTTTTATAGTAATTTGAAAATTAGTTACATGAAGACAATTTTGTTCATTCCTGTCATATCTTAATGTTTTTATTGTGATTAACTTTTATCAAAATAAGTTTTTAAATATAAATATAACCCTTTATATGAATGCTTACAATAATTGAACTACATCTGTACAAAAATTTCTATTGGATATTTCATTAAAATTTTACAAGAAACTCTTCCAAGAATTTCAAATATCATTATTAAAAGACAAAAAAATCCATAAAAAAGATTTTAAATAAAATTGAATTCTATCATTAAAAGTAAAAGTTTATAAAGTCATTACTACAGTATTATTTGCACTTTGTAAGTTGACACTTTCTGCTGTGAAAAAGTTTTTAATAAGAGTAATTTCCAACGCTTCGTAAAGCATAAAGAATAGGTCATTCAAAGAGAAAACGCAGGTAATTGTTTAAATGGAACTGCAGAAAGCATTATTCATTCAGCTTTTTTCATTTCTTATCAAACCATTCCTATGAGTCGTTTTGACTCTGGGAGATACAATTATAAAGCTTTCTCATTTCAATAAGGTAAAATTGACATAGCTCTAACAAGTACAAATTAATCATGAGTTGGAGTGTTAAATTTTTAAAGTATCTATTTCTTCGACATTATTTTCAGCATTATGAAAAATGTGAGGTATAAGATTTTAAATTTTGTTGAAATATTTTATTAGAAAAGTAGTTTTTGTAACTGTTTTTTATTAATTTCTATCGCTATATATACTATACGCTAAATCAAGATTAGATCCAATTATTCCTTCTTTAGCTAAAGTTACCAATACAAATTTTGATTAAATTATAACTGTATTAACAATCTACAAACCACAACCCTTATAAAAAATATACCTTTCTTCTAACTCTTCTACACAAATAAATATCACTCTACCTATCAGCCTACCCCCAACCAACCCATCGACCATCCAACCCAAAATAACCCAGCCGCGACCACACTCCGGAAAAAAATTCTCTCGCCTGCGTCATATCCCACAAAGGAAAAAAGAGAAAAAAACAAGCTCTAGCCAAAGCACCCCTCAAAGGCGCAATGCCCTTAGCCTCGTGCCGCTCTTAAAGACGGCGGCTCCTGTTCCCTCCCAACACCTACACGCAACTGGAAAGCTAGAAAACTGCACTTTCTCTCTCTTGGAAAATGTTTCGCGCGGTCGCAACGAGACACGGATAATGAATTTAAATCCTAGCTGCGCGTCCGCTGCAGGCTCTCTGTACACTCCACCTGATTTCCAAGAAAATGGATATACTAGCGGAGAGAGAAAGAGAAATTGTTTTCCGCGACGGGAGAAAAGAGCCGAGTTTGCGCTATGCGCAGGCTTGTGTTTCTGACGTGCCGAATGAAAGGAGATAGTCGGACTACAGGGCAGCTGGTTTTCTATTTACTTTAAAATTGTTTGTAAGAGTTTGTTTCAGGGATTGACGGACGTTTCGCCGAGATGGATTTCCCGCGCGTTTTGGAATATTTAATGCGACTGGCAGAGTCGAGCTGGAAAAGGGTACCTTGAAGAGGAATATGATTAATTGCGCGCGGTGAGGCGCGATACGTTAGCGAATTTTTCAGACCGTGAATTTTTAAATATTCATAAGCGGATTAGTTTTGTACTCGTAGTCGGCGAATTAAAATGGATTCGAGGTGCCTGGATAATTTTTTACCTCAAATTTATGGAATGTGTTGAGAAGGAAAAGTGATTTAATGGCGGGCTGATTGCAAAAGAAGTGGAGTGACGTATTTCAGGGCTTAAAGAGAAGGGAGTATTGATTTTATTAAATTAATTTTTAATTCCAGGTGAATAGTTTGATGTTTATAGCATTTTAATAAAATATATCTGTCTTAATTTAGTATTTTGAAGATTTTATTTAAGAGCATTACATACAATTTATACATACAATACTTTTTGAAAATAATAGTATTATTAATAACGTCACCACTTAATGCTTATATGTAAAGAAATTCCTATTAAAAACACCAACAACCTTAATTCAATAAAAAAATTTCCAACAAAGCCCCAACATTCTCCCAGCGTCCAACGCTAAATACTATTCCCATAACGACTAAAATCGAACCCCAGGGCGACGCTGCAAATCGATGTCAAACCACATCTATATCGCGGCAAACTTGATTCGGCTCTCAGGAGACGCGCACTGTCCAACTTCGTGCGCGAACCGATGGAATAAAGGCGCGGCGAGACGCGTAATTGCCACCCAGCCGCCCCAAAGGAATTCGACAGGAGCACTTTGTCAAACGCGCGCCTTTATGCCTCTGTATATACGAGTGCTTACACGAAAACTACGTGCTCGTGGAAATCTCGAAGTTGGCGAGAAAAATGTTCAGACCTTGTCGCGGAGGGGTGGATGGCGAGACTTATTACGTTGAAAGTTTGGAAAGAATCGATAACTGGGTAGGTTTTATATTACGACGTCTGACATGGTTATGGATGTTACTACTTGCAGTAGAAGAAAAGTCCTTAGTCATGGATTCGGCTTTTTAAATGTTAAAACTAATTTCAAGATAAAAATAGGAAAGGCCATTTTTATTTACTTGTTTACAAGTTTAAAAATTATAATATAATTTTTTTAAACAGTTTCGATTTGAGCAGCAAAAATTAGTGTCGTATTATCTAATTTTAAGCAATTGAAACGAGATGTCCATAATTCGCACAGTATTGTCGTTTTTTCATATTTTGGTATCTGAAAACATATCCTGCTGAATTCACCATAAAAAGCGTTCGGCCTCTCTTTATTAGATAGTAAACTTTGTTATGATTATTTTGATAGCGTTGTTGGCTCTCTAACTGTAATCTATCATTTTTTTTATTAAGCTTTGAAACCTGGGCAGGTAATGTATCATAAACTCGATTTTTTCGTTGAAATTTAAATTTTCGGAAGCTTTACTTTATAGTCTCGCTTTTGTGGATTTAAATTTTCATTTAGATTTTATTACGTGAAAGCTAGTATAATACATCGCATATTTGTT
The DNA here is from genome assembly GCA_030522685.1 of Eupelmus azureus. Lineage (NCBI taxonomy): Eukaryota > Metazoa > Arthropoda > Insecta > Hymenoptera > Eupelmidae > Eupelmus > Eupelmus azureus. Next base: position 4,039 of record JAPYZA010014596.1, on the reverse strand, counting down.
AATTCTGAATATATAGACTTAAAAAAATTTTTTTTGTTATTTTATCGTTATATTGTTCATTGTTTCGTGAAATCAAGATTGCATTTCTCTTTCAGAGCAACGTGATGTAAAACTAACACTTTTTCTCACTGACCTTTAATACAAATTAATCAGCACAGAATATAAAAGAAATATCTAATAAAAAAAGGCGTATTATGAAGATTATCATGATTCTTAAAAATGAGATCTAACAGATTAATCTTTTTTTTTATTAGTCACATAAATCAACATCATGTTTTTTCTTTTAAAATTATTGCTACCGTTTATTCTGAAGGAACGTTTACTCCGAGCAATTTTTAAAGTGCTACATTTTTCGTCTGTTTTCTTACGAATATTACATTACGTGTGAGAGCCTTTTAGATTTGAAGGAGAAAAAAGTTGATGAATATTCAATGTTTTATAGAGGCAACCACCTCAATGTGTTTTTACGATGTTTTCGCTCATTTTTTTCAGACTTTATCGATGAACTGTTGTGAAGAGTTCATGTTTACACGAAAGCTCATCTAAATTTATTTTTAAAATTGAATAAAGGGCTGTTGAATATTTAAACATTAAATTGTTAGCATGAATTTTTATAATTTTTGTTTGTTCGAAAGTTTCATAAATAGATTTTTATCGACTTTTTTATTTCGTGTTTTCACTAGAAAAGTTTCAAAATTGTAACACAATATTCCAGAATTTTTAATGAAGTGCTTTTCTAAAAGCTACAAGCGAAAATCCCAGTTTACGAAAGTATATTATTACATAATTAAAATGCTATTTTAGAATAGTTTATTAAGGTTGAAACACTATTCATCATTTATATCGCAAATTGTCGTTTAATTTCGCGATACAATGCAGGGGCGCAATCTATATCCATTAAAACTGAAGTAACTAAAGAGAATCGTTATTAATGTTTGAAATTATAACCAATTTAGTAGCGAATAATAGAAACTTTTACTATAAATTTAAACTTTACCATGAAAGTACGAATTAATGAAAACTTTAAACAAAAAGTAAAAACAAAAATTGAACTGTGATAACTGAACTTACCAAATGTACAAACTAAAACTTTTCACTAACTGCTGCAATATCTAACAAAAATTTTAAAGTAAATCGTTACTTTAACCAATATTAACATATAATATTAAAAATTAGTTTACAATTATTTGATTCATTAATTTTTTTTTATGCGGATATTATTTAATATTGATTTAGTATTTATCTCTTAATTATTCTCCTAAAGCTGAATAAAATAAGAAACTTTTGAGCGTTGCACTTAATTAATTCTAAAAACACAATATGCAGTTAGCGCAACAGAATTACACTGCTTCTCGTGTATTATTAAGAAATTAGCAAGAGTATAGCGGTGTAATTATACAAGTACTTTCTAAAACACATGAATTCGATTTAATACCTAATGCAAAATTTATATTTTGTAAGATATGCGAAAAATAAAGTTATAGAAAAGTTGAATATATCGAAATCGATGCTGGAATTTCTTATACTAAGAAGAATTTTTTTTTTCATATTGGAATCCACTGATTGAAATTCGAGGTCACGGAATTCCGTATGGATCATAAAAGATCTCTTTACGAGCTTTGTTGGATAGAAAAATAAAAAGGATCTTTGTCTTTTTTGTACCTTCACGCGTGAGTGTTGAGAATAAATTTTCAGCCTTTATGCGGGTTTTAATATTAATAATTTTCATTTTTACAGAAACTCGTACATTTATAGTCCTTAAAAAGTATAATTAATTTATATTAAACTTTGTGGAAGCAAGAGAGATTATGGTTGCTCTTTAATCAGAGTTTTAAAAGTTGAAAAAATCCTTTATATTCAAAAAAAGACTAAAATATCTATTATTTATTTTATTAAATTGAAATTTACTTATTATTACTTATTTTTAAGTTGAATTTGAATACCTAAGAATTACTCTTAAAAAGTACTTTTAGTATCCCTTCATACTGCTAATATAAACACTAAAAATATTTAATCCTCAAAATACTTAATTAAACACAGATATTTTAAACGTTTAGTTTTAAATAATAATCAGTAATATTTAAAATTATTTCATTATTTAACATCCTTTTAATCGAAATAATCTAAATTAATAATATGTAATATTAAGAAATCTTAAAATTAATACCCTTTTAAAAGAAGTTATCGCGAACTATATTTTAACTCCGCTCAGCATTTCAAATGATGTTTGAACCCGCGGAAACTTAATAAAGTTCATGAATTCAGATAGCTAATGAATTTGCCGGAGTGTTAATGGAATGGCTGACCGGACCCGACCTGATTCTACTATTTACTGGATTTCAATTTGATAGAACTTTGTAAGTGTTTTTTTTCGTTGATCATTAAGTAAAAGATTTTAGTACATGGAAATCGATAATCTTCCACACATTAATAATTATAATATGTTTTGCAGTCATTTATAAAAAAAAACTTTTCAAGAATCAAGTGATTTTTTAAGTATTCTAACCCGTTTGCAAAAATTATTACACTAAAATCATAATTTTAATGCGCAGGAAATCTAATTAACTAGTACATATTACAGTACAAGTTGTAAATCGAAGATTAATAATAATGTTCTACACTTAAAACGTTTTATTTTTCTGTAATAAGGAATTATAAACGTAAAAAGATATTCCCCACAATATTTCTTACGCAGGGAGACCTATCATATTTTCGTAAGATTGAAGAATAAGAACTATAATCTTACCGATTGCTCACGCGTACTTGGCATAACAACGCAAAAAACAAAATTGCCTTATCTCTCGTATATTTTCATTCCACAGCCCGCTCATTACCTTTTATCAGCAAAACCCCAATCACTCAATTTCACAAATCATCAAAAAAACCTTAATCAGCAGCGACATTCCCCTCTCAACCCATCCTTTTCCAATGTTCCCAAGCTCACGTACGAACACCGGCTCAGACCCAGCACTAACCCCGCTTTTACAGCCCCTCGAGCGCATTAAACGCCGGACGGCAGTGCACCGCAAAGTCCAAGTATACATCCAGTCGCCCCGCAGCCCTGGAGGCCAAGCCAGCCCAAGAAATTTCGAGCATCATCCCGCAGCGACGCGAAAGCTCCGTGTATATACATGCACCTCGGGGAGGGGCACTCGCTTAGCAGCTACTCCATCGAAAATTTCTCCTCCCTATACATCTATATAATAATATTCCATCGCTGTAGCAAAGAGCGTAGGGGCTATATATCAGCTCTCGTAGCCGGCAGCAGCAGCTAGCTCCCGGCGCGCACGCGCTGCACTCTCACACTTAGAGAGAGAGAGAGAGAGCTGAGTAAACACGTACGGAAGAGAGAGAGAGAGAGCGGCTCGTCCCCCGCGTGTCCTTCGACTCTCTCCTCCTCTGCTTTAGCTGAAATTTCGTCATTGGCGATAGCCACCCCAAAATGTAGAGGAGAGCGAGAGGGTAAGATGAGGGGAGAGTAAAAAGTGTATGGGCTATGTAGCGTTGAGCAAGGAGCGAGCCGAGGATTGCTCGCTCTTCCATATGGATGGACGCGTGATCGTGCATATAGCTCGGTGTGTTATCGCATTTGCATAAGCGGGGGCGCTGGGGGAGTGAGTGGGAGAGCTGACGCTGGTGGGAGCGAGAGGGAGAGTTATGCAATTATTATGGGCTTTATGAATGGAGGAGCGGAGAGTATGTAGAGTGCGGGGTTTAGCAGTTGTGGTGAGGATGGAGAGGTGAAGGCTGAGATTCTTTTATCTTAGGCACACCTGTTACGGTGCTGGAGGGGTGGGGGTTTGCGGTGAGGTATGGTTATGGTATTTGTGAGGTTGGTGTGTCGTTGTTGTGGGAAAGAGATTGTGGGAGGTGAAAATTATTTTATGCGAAAGGTGATGATGAGCGGAAAAATTTTCGATTTTCAATTCTTTCAAGATATAAAAATCGAGAGGCGTGGTAGCCACATGGGTAATTTTCAAATCGCATCAAAGTTATCTTCAAAATCATTTATCCGACTACTCTGGCCATCCCATAAATA
>JAPYZA010014587.1:0-10218 GCA_030522685.1 Eupelmus azureus | reverse complement strand
CCGCATCGAGCGCGTGCACGGCTCGTGCGCTTGCACAGCCCGCGGCTCTCTCCAGTCTCCGCGAAGGCCACGCTCCTCTTTAACAACTGTGTTTAACAGCGCGCGTCTTTTTCGGCGCGGCGCGCGAGCCACCCGCGGGCTCGTAAAGAGCTACCTGGGCCCCGATTGTAAAAGCGAAATTGCGCGCATCGCTCCTAGGTATGTATGTGTCAATGCTCTCTCTCTCTTTCTGGCTTTCCCCGAAGCGATAACAATAAAATAAACGGCCGAATGACACGAGCGAGCGGAGCGCTGGATTATTGCGCTGTGGAGAGAGGTTTTCGAGAGGAGTAACTGTATGTTATTTACGGCGGGTGGATTGGAGAGCGTAATTTTCGGGAAGGAGGATTTTTCGATGCAAGAGTCTTGCTGGGACTCGATGATTATGCAGATGAGGAAGGGGTTTTTTTACGGTGCGGAGGGTTTTATTAGGCGGTTGGGTGCGGTTGGCTAGGTTTGGAAAATAGAGGGTGGTGGTGGAGAGATGGGGGAGGGGTTGTGCTGATGGGAGAGATGCTGCTCAGAGTGAATAAATTAGGGTGGTGCTTTGTTTTTGAGCTGAGTGTATGCTGAATTTTAGAAATGGTAAATGATTGGGTGTTGAGTTTAGGCAAGATTGCTGCTTATATTTATTGTAGATAATTTTTTTAAATTTTACAATTTTTAAAGTTTAAAAGTACTGTCAATAATAATTGTCAATTACTAAATATTATTAAATGGCATTAAATTAAAACTTCAATAAAAATCACGACTAAATCTGTCACGCATTTAATCCATAGATAAATCATTATTTGTTAACATTACAAATCGTAACTATTCAAGTTATAAATTCACAATCGCGCATTTAAATCTCCTTTCCCCACCCAACGAACTCTCATCAAACCATACAAACCAAATATCTTTCCAATACCATCGATATCCAAAAAACCTTTAATTAACCCCACAAAATATCTGTCTATGCCTGACCTCCCGCGGCCTATAGAAGCGGGGGTGCATACACACAAAGACCCTCGCTCTTTATAACGCGCTTCGCGCCGCCTCCGTGATATTACGGGTGCCTCCTCGTGGATGGGTATATAGATGAAGGCCCACGACTTCAATTTGCTCGCAGCGGGTAGCTCAACGCACCGCCGAGCTAATACGCGCCGGTCGGCCAGCACCTGATTTCTTTTCTCTCAATTCCGTGATGCGAGATGAGCAGGATTTTTTTAGTGGTGGCCGATCAATTTGACAGAATCGAAGAGTGGTTTAACCGAGTTATCGCGTGAGTTAAAAATAATTCAATGCTGCTTGAAAAATGCATCTGTAAGACAGTAAAGACTAACACTATTACCAAACAATCCCGCGTACACAAGAAAGCACTACCCACTTAAGAAAGCAAAACCCGACGAAGGCTCGTCTTCAAAACGAAGCCCAACCAGCACCTACGCAAAAACAGAGGCGCGTGCGCGCACGTAGAGCTAATTCTATTTACGCGAGAGCGCAGAAGTAGCTTCTTTTCACGTGCATTCATTTTTACCGAGACTCAGCCGCGCGCGGCTCGTTATTAATGGGCCCTAGCGCGCGCGTGCTGCCAGCTCGCCGATGATGAGTTTTTGTCTCGTAATTATTTTCTGGCTGGATGATTGCGCGCGAGAGAGCAAGAAGCGACTGGCAAAAGAAAGAGGAAGGATGAAGCCGCTGAAGATGCGCAGTCGCGGGGTGGTCTTGAAAATAGGCGAGGTGAGTGGAGTTTCTTTTGGTCAGGTTTGCAGGTGTGGGTGAGTGGAGTTGCGGGTGGGTTTGGGAGTGGTTGGGTCTATTGGGTTATGTTTTTTGGTAAGGATGTTGTGTAGGAGTTGTCTTTAGTCTAAAAGAGTAAATAAAAATCGAATAATCAATCAAAAACTAACAAAGTTTCATGTGAATCCCCTGTTTACTCTCCAATTAACAACCACACACATGCCTTTAAATACTCCTATCTAAAGTCGCATTATACAAAATCTTGTCGGGAGTTTATGCTCCGCAAAGACCGATCGCTGGCTCTCTTACCGATCCCCCTTGGGTCATTTGAATAATCCGATCTCGTTTTCGAGCGAAACGGCTAATCGCCAAGCGCGAGGAAATAGAGAGGGAGAAAAAGAGAGAGAAGGAAAGAGAGCTGGATATATAGTCGAGCCTGCGCTTGACTGACCAAGTGACTGACTTCTCGCAGATCGCGCGTATCGCGAGTCCGATGTAATTTGTCAAAATTATTCATAAGTTGTTAGATATTTTTATATACTTTTTTTAATAAGAGTAAGAAGGCTTAGGGTTCCGGCTTTATTTAGATTAAAAATTTATAGAGTCTAGGAATGAGAAGTTTGAGTGCGCGCTTGTTTATAAAAATTATAAAATATTGCAGTTTTAGATATGGTGGGTTTAGTGTATACTTTGATTTACTTTAAGGTTCAACTTGAGAACTAATCACTTACGTATGTATATTAAAAGATATCTAACGTCATTTCTTTAAGTAAAACATGAAACGTGATGAAAAGCCGCTATAGCAAAAAACCAAGTAACACGCACCTCGAAATCCCGCGACTTAATCAACCCTGACTCTAATCTCAAACCCACCTTACATTTCACCAACTTCTCTCAAACCTTCCCCCTCATCCAAAAAAATCAGCCGATCCACTCACCGTCATCACAGCAGGTACCCCGAACCATCGCTCAAAAAGCATCCACCTACCCAGCAGCCCATACCACCTTAATCCCCACTATATAAATCGCGCGGCGCGCGAATAAATTGATTACCCACGCGGACAAAAGGAACGCGAGCGCATCTCTATATACCTCGCCGATGAAGCTGTTCACATAGCGCGCGCGCTGCCTTGATGGAGTGCAGCCGCTGAGCGCGGGAGCCAAGCGCGAATTATTGCACCAGGCGAGATATCGATGGAGAGAGAACGCGAGGAGAATGTTTGTGTTGGTTTTTTTTTCATGGGGGGATCGGGGAAATTGTTTGTTTTCTCGTTTTGGGGATGAAGGGTTTTTGAAGTTTTGTAGGAGAGGTTGAGGTATTTTATCGGTTTGGTGTTTTATTGGTGGTTTACGATGAGGGTATAGGTATGTTGGTGATTATTCGTATTTGATGTGGAAAAATAAGTTTATGGAGTCCGATGGTGGTTGGAAGCGTGTGCGAGACACATTTAATTAGGCTTTTACTGATTTTAATTATGTATTGCTTATCGTTAATTATTTTGTTAATTAATAAATTATTATTTCAAGCACGCGATTATTACATAATCTGCCGAGAAATCAATCATTTTTTGCCCGATGTTTGTGAAATATTGTAAGCTTGTTACGATCAATTTTTTCCGTACATTCGATAATTAATGAAGGTAATATTTTCAGTGCCGGATTGCATATACCTAGGTACAAGCGCAACAACGACTTAAATATGACCCGTATTAATATTAATTCACGCGCGGAAAAAGACTAACGTCTAATAAGATAGCTACTACATTACTCAATCCACTTAAAACACAAAAAAAGACAACCATATCAAATTATTAAATTACCCAAAAAAAGATCAACCCAGCAGATCTCCTATCCCTAATTCATTTAATCAAATCCCTCTTTCTCACATTGACAACCTATTAACCAACACTATCCGAAAAACAGATAAACAAATCCATCCAATTCAGCTTCCATTATAACCGTCAGCTTTTGATTAATCCGTTAAATCCGGCGTGAGCATCAGCTTCTCCCGCAAGTATATGCAAAGCCGCGCGGTAGCAAGCCTTCGTAATGAAATCGGCGGAGTAGCTCGGTGTCGCCCGAGGCTTGATGCACGCACGTTGGTTGCACGCCTTCTTCTTACTTATACGTTTTTTTTAGTTTGTGCGCAAGTGTTGGAGTTGTGGTGTGTTTATTGATGTTTTTTAGTCTTGTGAGAATTAAAATTTATTAATAGTGATGTTCGTCTGTAGGTTTGGTAATGGAAAAGCGTAGAAAACTTCGAAGTTTTATTGAAAGTCGTATTTAAAATTTTTGAAATCTTTGTCATCCATATTAGGGTTTGACACTCATATTATTTATTCTCTTCATTGCTTAGATGAAAAATTCTTGCAAAACTAGAATTTTATCGACATATTTTAAAAGTCAACCCAGCTTCTATAATGATAACTAAAACCATGCTTTTTTCATATTTCAATCCACATCTTAACCCTTAATCCACCCACCTAAATCCACCAACACACTTCCCTCACCCCAACAACCCAAACGCACCCACATCCTCCCCCACTCCCACACCGCCTCGACTTTTCTCTCACCATTCCCACTCCCCCCACATCCACACGCACAGTAGTAACTCTCCGCTCTCCGCGGATATGATTTACAGGCCGCTCGGGGGCGCGCGTCAAAACCAATACGGGGGATTATTTTAGAAGCGCGAGTACAGCTCACCTGTTGCGCGCTCGGCTCGAGCTTTTCCGCGCTTCGAGATTTATGGGCTCGGGTATTGGCTGCCCTCGTGGGGGAGGAGTAGGAGAGAGTTACGGGCGCTAGGGCTGTGGGAACGGAGGCGCCCGCAGGAGCCGAGGGAGTAGCTCGGCTCCTTTTGTTTTACGCGGGAGTTTACCGCTTTGCCTCTATATACCTTCGTAAATTACGCTTTATGTAGTTGTCGCTCGGCTTATCTGTTTGCTCGCTTCGAAGTGTATACTTTTAGTCGTAAGATGTAGATTTAAAGCTTACGGCTAGTGGTGTAATGAAAAGTTTTGAGGAGATTCGGATGGTCAGTAGAAACAATCGAGCACGGTAAGACGCGCCGAATCGAGCTTTCATCTGAATCCAATCCATTTTTCATATCGCCTCCTCTCGCGACAAAAAGGAACCAACAGCAAACCGCCAGAGTAACGTTTCATCTCAGCCGAAATCGTTCGTGGTCTACATAATCGCACATCAATAACAATCGCCTCGAATCCACAATGACCAACCTGTACCCTCGACAAAACCCATCGTCCGTCGAGCTTAAAACAGCTTCATCGCAATCATCGTCCCCCAAAATAAAAATACGCAAAGCCCCCCTGCAATAATTTAATTACAGCCATTGACATATTCGGCCGGCGCGTAATGAAAGGCCGCTCCGCGCTCGATAAATCAATTCACAAAGCGCATTAATTACAAGCGCGTATATACCCACGCGCTGCGTGCAATCTCCCGTAAAACAATGAAACAAGAAAAAAGGGGGGGGGGTGAGGGACGTGTCGTATATCTTCATCATTTATCAGGCGGGCGAGACAACCGCTTGCTGCTCTCGCATCCGGGGCAAAAGTAATCGGAGCGCGCGCGGTGCGGGAAACATTAAAGGCCGGGGCGCCAAAAAGTCGAGAGCGAAAATGAGGACGGGAAAAGAAGAGGAGTACGAGAGAAGCGCGAAATAAAATTTCTGAGAGAGCGGAGCGCGGCGGGGGGCGTGGGGGGAGAGATGAACGAGAGCGTGAGATTTTAAGATGTGGAGATCGCACGCTGCTTTGAGTGTTGGGGAGGGGGTATTGAGTTGATTTGGTTGGGGTTTTTGTGTTTGGGTTGGGTGTTGATTGCGGTGAATTATTGTTTTGGGTATTTTGAGTTTAGAGAATGTTATTTTGTTTTGAATACGTTATATTTTTTGTTTGTTTTAATTATAAAAATGAAAAAAAATAGTAGTAATAAAAGTTTTGATAATAAAATATCTGTACTTATAAAAATTAATCACAGATGCAGATGAAAAAAATTAAAATAACCTACATTTAGTCACGATTTGTAATAAAATTGATCGATCTCATATGAATGTTTCCTGGTACCAAATTATGAATGATAAATCAATGATCGTTAAATTAAAAGAAGGCAATAAATTTTAAATTTTATCAGGACATATTTTTCCACAAGCCGCTAGCGAAATAATGAAAGCCAATACAATATTATCAAAGCAAAAAATCATACCTCTCCCGATCAATAAAAAGTGTAGCACCATCAACTTAACAACATGTAATCACTAAATGCACAACCTCTCCTCCCCCTCGCTCAAAAAACCATCCCTCAAAAAAACAATAATCCTCGAAAAAACTCAGCAGCATCGAAGCTGCCCCCATCCCCCCTCATATTCATCCAGCCTCGATTTATTAAAGCCGCTCTCTCGGCACACCACGGGGACTCCCCGCGTCATTAACTCCACCCGCGCGCGCGGGCGGGGGGCTATAAAACAGCAGGCCGCACTCTCGTTTCGCGCGAATAATTAAGACATCGCTCGGCGCTCGCGCCGCGAGGAGCCGCCAGCTGCCCTCGCGCGCTTGTAAACTTTGTAGCGTCCGAGCGCGTGGGAAGTAATTTCACGAGATTCCGCGGAGATTCGCAGCTTTACGGGCGCATGGCTAATTGGTTTTATTGGGCCGCGGAAAGAATTTTTCGAAGGAATTTATGGTTTTCGATCTCGCTGGTTTTGCGCAGCGAAATCCAGTGGGTATATCTGCGATCGAGTGTGTTCAGTTGGTTGAAGGAGAACACCGTAATTTGGGCTTTTATTTTGCTTTTTTTGGGTGAGGTCGCTTTGGGAGTGTATAGATTAATTTTTTGAAGTTTTGATAAATAATGTTTTCGTGTTTTTTGGTGATCGGTTTTGAGATATGGTTTTTCGATGTTTCGAGCTTGCGCTTCTTTGGTGAGAGTATCCCAAGAGTTGGATATTTTTCATTTTTACTTTGAACTATACCTCATGTATGCGTATTAATAATCAAACCTCATTTAATTTATTATACCATTTACATCAACAATATTATCAAATAGTATAACTATAATAAGTAAGCAAATTCCACCCGAAACCTCTTAATAAAACAATAGCATTTTCCAACGAATCACCTTCATAATTTCATTAATTCAAACTCCCTGACCTTATAAATCTCTCACCCCAAATCCCTTTCTCCATTAATTAAGCCAAACCACCTCTCGCTCTTCGTTTTCCAAAAGCACCTCAATAAAAATCCGCGCGCAAGAAAGCTTCTTTTTTTTTAATACCCGCATACGGCGTGGGCGCAGGGAACTGGATAAGACGCGACTTTTTTGGCTTTAATGAACAATTTCACGGTTTATGACTTCATTCGGGACACGCTGGACTTCGCGAAGTGAGAGAAGATTTGCTTTTCTTTTTTTGGGCACGAAGCAACACTTTAAAGAACACGATGTACAGTTTGTAAGAAAATGTTTGAATATTTTAAGTCGAAAAGTAAATTGCGTATTGGATTAACTTACGGGACTCGGCGCGGCCGAGTGGTTTATTTATAATTTCAATTTGAACTACACGGGAGCTAAGATTTCGCGATGTTAAAGGAATTTATTGATAGGGAATATGATTAATAACAATTTGTCTTCGATTTGAATTTTTCTAATAAAAAACAGTACTTGACATTAAATCATCCCAAAGCCTAAAAATAACTTCGTTAAAATACCTATATACGCAGCTCTCGAAAATCGAACTTGTTCAAAACAAAAAAAAATCCCAGCCGTTCGAACCCGCATTTATCTTCCGCGCCGATATACCCTTCACTTTACGCCTCGAAAACTACACTCGAAATCCTCTGGCAAGCCTGCTCCAGATTCTACCTGTTCACCCTCGCACAACAAACGGTGTCAGAGGCCGCGGGTTCAAAGTACTTCCTTCTCGCGCAGGCCTTTAAAGAAAAGGAAGATGCACTCACGCCCACGTAGATATATATACATACGCTCCCTTCGCGGCTGCGTGTATAATAAAAAAAAGGATTTTGATGAGAGCGCGAGAGGCCGCTGGGCCGGGCGTTGATGTTATCCGGAGCGTTACGCCGTTTTAAAAGCTGGCCTGCGTTCGCCGTAATTTTTGCGGAAATCGGCCGCGTGTGGTTCGAGGCTGAGGAGGTTTAACGAGATGTCCTGGAATGATGACAAATTTCGAGAGGCCGGGTGGGCGTTTTGTTGTTGGGCTTGTTTTTTTATCGGAAACAATGCATGGTGTTGGTATTTGGGTTGGAGTAATTTATGCTGGAATGTTGAAGATTGTTTTCTTTTGCTTTTTCAAACATTTTGAATATATGGAAATAAATAAAGCTTTTAATTTATTTTACTAAAAATAGCAGATTAGAATTGGAAAATTAGGTGGAATTGAATGATTTGGAGAAAAATTAGAAAGCCCTTAATTATAATGTAATTACAAAAAGGCGAAATTAAATTGATTCACTCTTGGTAATAATAGGCCCTAGAATTAAGGCCTAATTATATTCAGACTCGTTCCATTTCAACTCAAAAAACACTTTCTTCTACAAAATACACAAGCCACATTACCCAATTAAAGATTCAAATCCAAAACCCAATAACCCACCCACCACCCGAAAAAAACAATTATCTCTTTCCCTATTCTAATCCCTCCACCCCCACCACCTCACAAGTACGAAGGTTACCGGTCCCTCTCAACTGCCCACATCGCTTAATCATCCTCTGAGCTCTCCTCTCTCTCTCTCTCGCAAGTTCATTCGCCCGCTATTTCGTAAGCCGGCTATCTTGCCCTAATGGAATTCAATATCGTGCCTTAATGCTCTTAATAATCGGAGAGCGGCGGGGGCCCCCGGCGGGTAACATAATAGCCGGGGCCCCGGTTGCGTGGGCGGTGGCCCCGGGGCGATATTCGATTTCGCGCTTTGAAAATATGCGCCTCCATTACGCTGCGCGCGCGCGCGCCAGCACGGATCCTCAGCCCTCGCTTTTTCTTTTCTCCGGCTCGTTCTTGCCTCTACACACATCAGAGCTACAGGAGCGTAGGCGGAGGTTTGGGTTATCGGGGGAGGAGGAGGATGATGATGAGTTGGGGAGAGGATTGGGCTTTTGGATTTTAGCGAGCTGATTTCGGTGATGGGATTTTTTACGGCGGTGTGGTTGGAAAGTGGAATGGCTCGGGGAGGCTTGTAATTATGGGTTTATTTAATTTTTGAGGGCGGATGTTGCGGACTACTGGCGCATTGAGCGGGAAGATTGCTTGAGTGAGATAAGAATTAATTTCAATGATTTTAATTTCATTTGGCTACATTCGTTTTCACGTTGCAGGGAAATTATCCGAGATTCATTTTATTAATTTGAAGGCATCGGTCTTGTCTCATTTGAAAACCTTCTTTTTACTCGGTACTTAGCAAACGCATACCTCAGCATCGTCGCGCATAGCTCACGTTTAACTACGCGTAATGAGAACGTATCAATCACTATTAGCATTATTCAATTTCGAAAGCATAAAACAGAAACATCTAAAAATCACTTCGTACAAATTTCCCTAATCAAGTACCCAAAACCACCCCCCCCCTTCAAAAACAAAAACCACTCAACAAAATCTCTCCATCCTCTGTTCCACAAACGCAACCACCTAATTGCAAAGACCTCCGAGCTAAATTCTGCTAGGTTCCTCGAACGCTCATTTTTCGCGGTACGATCCTGAAATTCTTTCGGCAGCTAGCCACGCCGCTGCCGCCGCGCGAGAGTAAATTAGTTCGTTCGGAGTGGTCGCTTTTTCGTCGAGTCCCGCTCGGAACTGTACCGCCCGGGGGGCGCACGAGCGCTTTAAGTATCCTGCTTAATACCTTAAGTAATAGAACCTGAAACAAAACCGCGCGAGCCGCGCGTATTTATAAAACGACCTCTTAATAGCGCCGATAAATCTTTGGTTCTCTCGCGGAGCGCGGATAAGTTATGCGAACGAATTTGATAACATTCCGGGAGTTGGGTGTATTATTATAAGTCGACTGTGGTTTTTTGTTGGGACTTTTTTTGTTAGGTTTTGCGCTGGTTTTGTTGTTGAGCGCGAGTGTGCTTGGGATTTGGTGGATTAGTGAGATTACGTTTATTAAGAATGCAGTTTTGTGGAGGTTTTTGAGTATAGAAAATTAAATAGGGCCTAGTTATAGGTCATAAACTTAAATGGGTTGCCTAATCATTATTATAATTATGGGGATAAGTTAGAGTTTGGACAAATATATAAATAATTTGGACGGAGTAATTATAATTATACAGGTACCATAGTATGTGACTATAATTTTCACATTGGTTTATTAAAAAACTAATTTCCTAAACTTAATGTACCTATTCTATCGTTTCAAATCTGCTCTAAAGAAACGTGGATCTTTCAATACAATAACATTATATCATATTGAAAATGGTCTCAGGAAC
>JAPYZA010014580.1:0-10534 GCA_030522685.1 Eupelmus azureus | reverse complement strand
GCGGCGCGCCGTTATAACCCGCTGAAAAATCCGCACGCGGCGCGCGTTTCTCGCCTTTTTGCCCTCGCCCCGGCTGGAAAAAGTAGGAGAAGCCACCGAATCCCTCGCTTGTTGCGCGCCGCCCGAGGTCAGAGCGAGAGGCTGAGCTTTTTCGCGGTCTGCGGCCTTTCTGGCGAGCGAGCTTTTTTATAGTATGCTAAAGGCGAGAGCTGATTTTCCGGCCGGTCGGGGTGGCGAGTGGTTCGACGGGTCCGAATGCTGGGGATGGTTTGACGGGTAGTATTTGTTTTTGAAGAGGGTCGGATCGTTAAAATCGATGGCTACTTCGAAAGCTCGCCGACACGGCCGAGTGTCATTGTTCGTAAAACCAGCGATTTCGAAATACATTTGCCATTTGGCCGGTCAAGCTCTCGAATTAAATTCTGGCGAGCGCGTATCGAAAGCTGGCTCGTGAATCGCTCGCATTTGGATTAATTTAATAAACAAACGCCCGTGCGCGCGCCGGACAGTTCCGCCCGGCGAGCCGGAAAGCTCTCGTTTTTTTTTCCTTTTAGACAGTGTTTGCTCGCCATATACGTCAGTATCGCTCGAATTTGGAAAAAAAGCATTGTTCGAACGCGTACAAAAGCCACTCCGCATATTTAATCCGCTAATCCATCGCGTCTTTCCTACCCCTCGTCCCATCGATTCGCATTAGTCTTTATTCTAATCCTTATCCCCGCTCTTACCCCGATTTTTCCCCGGAGCTGAAAATTTCCTTACGGCCACTTTAACGCATAATCGAGCGGCTTTCCGCACTCGATAAAAACCGGAGACGCGTGGGGGATCGATCGGTGGCGAATGAAAAAATCAAAAGCAGCGCCGCATCGCGCGTCGCATCGCCGCGAGTATACACACACATCAGAGCCGAAAATAGGACGGTAAAAGAGAGGGAGCGAAGCCGGCGGAGGCGACAGGAAATCGAAAATTCTTCAAATTTCCTCCCTCGATGCTGAAATCTAGAGCGCGCGAACTTGCGAGGGAGGCAAGAATACAGAGCGGCCTGGCTTTCCTCCTCGAGACACGCGCTATTTTCGTCCGGCCGCTGCACAGCCAATACTCGCGGGAAACTAAAAAAAAAAAAGGAAACAGGAAAACGAAAGTATAGCGTATACACACGCGTCGAGTCCCACTCGATATACACGGGGCGCACGTAAATCTGCCCGCCGCGTGCTTTATAGATCGCTGGGAAAGAGTTCACACACGCGCGGGGCCGTTAAGGGGATGTATACGCGAGCTGCAGGTTAAGAGGCTTGGAAGGCGATCGCGTGACTTTTCCTCTTTCTCTCCGGCAGGAGCG
Source organism: Eupelmus azureus (assembly GCA_030522685.1). Lineage (NCBI taxonomy): Eukaryota > Metazoa > Arthropoda > Insecta > Hymenoptera > Eupelmidae > Eupelmus > Eupelmus azureus. The sequence continues at coordinate 9,195 of JAPYZA010014580.1, read as the reverse complement.
ATAACCACACACGGCTCCCTCGCTTACGGAAATTCGCGCTGGGTAAAAACACAGCCCTCGGCGGTGGGCTAATGTGGGGTGGAGAAGACAAAGGCTTGGGGGTGGCGCGCGCGCGCGTGGAGTATGTTTTTGGTTGTGTGCGGGGTGGGAGACTTTTTTTTCTGGGAAGCTTGATTATTGTCGAGCGGAGAGTGAGAGGGGCTAGTTTCTTTCTTCTTGATATATATATAAAAGACGACCAAAATTTCTAGGACGGTGCTGAGCGAGTTCGGCTTCGATTTTGAGGAAGCAAACGCTGGTTGAGAGTTCTATATATATATAAGTATAAGGATAAGATTTAGGACGGAATATCGATGATTTTGTAAATTAGTCTTGTAAATAATATCTATATACGCGCATGGGACTAGCGGTAATTCATTCAAGTCTTTATTATACATAGAAGTACACGCGAAGTAACGAATAAATTTTAGAGTTCTTGAGAGGCCCGCGCGTCACCCGCTGCTCGAAGCAACACAAACAAAAAAAAAATCAAAGTCGGCCCGATTATTTTTTTTTTGTTCAACCCAAAATTGTGCGCTCGCTCTCGCAAAATCACCTCCTGGCTGGCGGCAATTGGGTCACGCGCGAGTGAGAGAGAGCGAGAGCTGTGGAACTGCTCAGCGTTTTACTGACCACTAATAGGAGCTTCTGCGAACGAAAAAGTAATAAAGTATATGAATTATTGACAAAAAAATATAATAAAAATGATAGAAAAAAAAATGGTACGAAAGAGCGATGCGAGACGACACACATGGAAAGAGACGTTCTCAGTAATAGTAATAATAATGAATAAAAAAAAAATAATAATTAATAATAATTATAATAATAATGTATTCCATTCACAGAAGGTTCACTCAAATACTCAGAACGACTCGCCTTTTATCTCAAGCCGAGTCGCGCGTTGATCTTAACAATTAATTATTTTCCTCAAACGAACAACAACGAGTGGCGCGTATATATATATACTTAAGCGACGATCGACCGAGTCGCGGCGCTGAGCCGACGCGTTATACATGTATACATATATATAAACGGACAGACGACGTTTGAATGGACCTCCTGGAACGCCTTTTTTACAGTACTATTGTAAATTATGTAGATTTTTTTACGAGTTTAAGGGTTCATGTTAAAGTTTTCACTAGTTTATGTATATCGACGTTTTTCCTTTTACGATGTGTAACTTATTGCTAATAAAAAGAAAAAAAAAACGAGAAAACTGAAAAAAGAAGCAAGTCGAGCGAGTAGAGGGGGAGCAGCTGTAAAAGCATTCAGAACACTTAGTTTACATGAACGAAGAATCTTCGAAACGTAGCACCTATTGCAGATGTAATAAAGCAAGCAAAACTAAAAAAAAACGTTATATCTTGTAAAAGTAACTTATAAAGCAAGTAAAGGAACCAAAAAAAAAAAGTTAAAGTAACGAAGCCGCAACACTTCAGGGGACCTTTACCTTAACCGATTACACACCGGCAGAAACGGCAGTGATCGTAATATCACACAACGAGATGCACAAAGTAAAGAAAAAGCCACACACCTCAAACACACACACAAACAGGCACACACAGACACAAAGCTGGTATAGATATATATATATAAACATAAACTAAGAATCTATCACAAAGAGAAAAAAACGTCTCATCGTAGATCCCTGGGATAGGTAATAGCCCGATTATTCACGCGCACCACAGCTTTCTCATAATCGATTAATCAAAGCGCGATCCGGAGACACGCGAGCCAATCCACGAATCTCATTTGCCGACGTCTACATCTCCTCATTTGTATACCTAACCCGGCGCGCGCGACACGCGAGTGAAAAGAGAGCCGCTACACAAACTTTCTGCAGTCCTCGGATCGAATTTCCAGCAGCGAGTTTATTTCCACGCTGCCCTTTGAGGATCTCCAGCTCTGCGGAACTTTAGAACTCGATTCGCGAAAGAAAAAAACTGACGGTGACGGAAAAAAAAGCGGGCAGTCCGGCTCTGGAATGCAGACGAGCTTGAGGAACAGAGCAGGAAAACGGCTCGTGTGTGAGCTCGGCGAAAAAAAGGCGAAGAAAGGAGGGTAGTGGCTTAGTAGATGTCAAGGAGGCGGCGACGGCGGCTCGTTAATTGCCCTCAGAGCTTGTTCGCGCCGTTTTTTCGCCGAGAAAAAGAGAGGATTCGCTCTCGGAACAAGAGCTTCCTCTAGCTCTCTCTCTCTTCCTTTTCAAACCCCACTCGAATTCCAACAACGCGTTGGCGCCCGGAGCTTCAAGTCCGCGATGGGGTTAGTCTGGGACCGTGAGGAGAAAAATCGCAGGGTGGGTTATGTAGGTTTTTGAGAGAGCGTGTGGAGATTTGGGTGAGAAGGGTGGAATTGTTGCGGGGGGTGGAAGTTTGAGGTGGAATTTAAGGGGGATTGGAGGAGGACTGGTATGGGAGGAGACTTTTTAGAGGAGATCGATGGTGAATTAAGATGCGGTTAATTGAATATCGAGACGGTTATGAATAATTTATGCGTTACGTCAAAATGGTTACGAACACGATTAACTCAACAAAGCGAGGTGTATAGAAAAAAACAATTACCGTGTTTTATATGAATTAACAATAAAGAAACCAATATTGCACAATCCATAAAAAAATGTCGTCAGCGCGACTCTAGCGATAATCGTTATCGAAAACGTTCCCCTTGTACATCTGTTTTCTTCAAACAGCCCCCGACGTCGACACAACTACATCAAGCCTGCGGACAGGCCGAACAAAAGATGATGCATCGTTACAGGAAGGCTCGCTCCGAGCGTAATTGCGTTACTACGTCCGCGAGTGTCCGATTCCGATCGAATCTTCTCTACTCCCCCGCTCGAGCACACACGTTAACACAGCACACAGAAGCGCGCATATAGCGAAAGTTTGCCAATTCGAGTGATTTACTGCCTTTCTCGTCTGTCGATACCGTGTTTTTTGCATAAATATAAAAGACAATGGGAGGACGCGTATAACCCATTAGCTATCTAGTGAAAAAAAATATAAAGCTGAGGGTATAAATATCCATGGATCGTAAAGGAGACTGGGCTGGGTTGAACAAAGGGTGAGTTCGTAAAAAGGGGATAACTTGAAATTTAAAGAGTTTTTCCGGGAATGTTTGGAATGATGGGTAATTGTTGTCGTTTAAGCCGGAATTTTACTGCTTGAATTTACGGCTGAATGAAAATTTTTCTGGTACGGTATAGTCGACCGCTGGTTATTGAATAAATTTCTTATTATCTGATGTGATTGATTATGAATAATTATTATTTCTATAAATGTATGAATACATTTTTGTTTTAGATAAAATCTTTGATGGATATATTTTTAAAAACCATACAAAATTAAAAACATTTGAGTAATGTAATAAGTTAATTATTATACTATAATCATTCAAAAATAATTTACAAGCAATAATTTATTTTTGTAAATGAAATAAATAATTATCTATAAATTTTTAAAAACTGAAACGTTCCATTAATTATTTAATTATTTAACTCGATTTTAATATTTAATTCGAAGTACATATGCGAATTAACACCAGACCCAGAGACAATTTAAACAAACGTATTTCGTTCGATTTAAAAACTAAAGCAAAAAGAAATAAAAAATGGTTTACCTAGTCATTCCTAATATTAGCAACTATCATAAACTTTATCTAATTTTCACTACTATATTCAAGCCGAATCCAGCCCCCAGAAAAAAAAAACTGTTCACAGCTGTTCAAGTCTCCCTTACCCAGAAAGACCAACAACTCGCTCTCCTCTTACACCTGGGCAATTCGGTCTCTCAGCGCTGCGTCCCTCCTCCAGCATGTATACGCGCGCCTTTCCTTCCGCACTAGAACGGGGCTGAAAAAAAAAAGACGGCCGCAAAGTGGTGGGGGTGGCTGCGTCAATTTTCCTGCGCTCGCGGGAGAGAGAGAGACCCAGTTGTTGCGGGCAGAATCGACGAGAGAGCAGCGCTTACGAGCCAGTTTCTCTCACACACGTACACACATACACACACTGCGCGCGCCCGGCGATTTTTGTATTCTCCCTGCCCCCGGTTTTTTTCTATTTTTTTATGAAAAAAAAATACGGAAACGCTACGCTGCCGCAGCACGTGTGACGATGAGCGTATGAGGAAAAATAAAAAAAAAATACAGAGAGTGAGAGAGTGGTGTGTATGGTAAAGACACATTGCAAACACACACGGAGACCAAACAAAAGAAGCTGTACGATTCGTTCCTCAGCAGCAAGTCTTAGAATATTTAATAATTATTATTAAGGGGTAAGTTGACGCAAACGTTAAAAAAGGATGAATATTAAATAGAGCCGAGCGGGCGATGGGGAGGGGGCCTGAAATCTAGGGCGCGAGAGGAAGATTATATAGTGCTTTAGGAATACATAGAGTCTATACATATATACATGAGAGAGAGAAAAAAAAAAGAAATGCTAAGCATATCCGCGGCGGGCACGCACTGCACGCACGCATATACACGAGAGTAAAAGGAGCGCGGCGATTACAGAGTCACGTTATTATCGCTATAAACGTACGCCAGCCAGTATAAATATATTAATACATACATACACAGACGTATACACACACACATACACACACACAGAAGCAGGTGAACGCGTGTCACACGCATACCTCTAGCATCGGAAAGCGAAAGAGAAGAAGAGGTAATGAAAGTGGAAGAGGTGAAAAGGCGCGAATGAAATGAAAAAAAAATATATATAAATACATATAGGAGTAAAAGCAGATGGGAGAGCGACCGCGGATATATATATATATAAGATATACGAACACACCCACGGCCGAGTTACAACACACAAAAGCGTATAGGTGGGGGGAACGGCGGAACGGAGATGGCTGTTCCTGATTATTTCGTCCCAAAAGCGAGATGAAATGGCGCCGGATTTATAAATGTACATGCGCTGCGCATCGCGCTCGGCGACTTTTTCGTATAGAGCGCGCACCGAGCGCCGATATTAATGTTTCGGGCGCCCGGCGCGCTTAATTAAGTAATTAGATAGCCGCGAGAGGCGCGTGAGTTGCTTGACGGGAGTTTTTTTATTTGAGAGGATAGGTGAGCGGCTGGTTTGCGGGGATAAAGTGAGTATTGTGTTGTTGTGGAGATTGGGAGCGATTTTGGTTTTTTTAATTATAGAATCTTGGTTTTTATTATTAACGAGGAACGCTGCTAAAATAGAAGAATACCGAAAATACTCATTCTAAAATCGATTATTAAAACGATTAAAAACGATCGATCAAGCGAACATAATCACATATTGTTAGCCGGTTTGCTACGCAATTACACCCCATTTTTACTGTATATCTCCGATCGATTTTAATCGGGCATTCCTCGACAAACCAGCCCCACCGAACTATCAAACAGTCGTTAAATATTAAAAGACAGATTTGTCGCTATGCGCGATCATCGCGATGAGACCTTGACATTCATTCACAAAAAAGAAAAAAAACTCCCCCAAGCAACTCGGCGCGCTGCTCTCCACCGCTTTTTCCTTTATATTATCAATCTAGCGAAAAACCGTGAGCAATACACACTGACAATGATCGAAGAACTCATTCCTCGAGAGAAAGGAAAGAAGCCCAGGCGTACGAAGAGCACGAGGAGGAATAATGAGAAAGCAAACGAGCACGCAATAAAAAGCGAGAAGCACATCGAAAGGCCTACATACACACGCGCATACTACCCTTATCCATCTCTCCCGAGGTGATCACCTCGAGCAGCGAATAGCTCCTCATACACATACACACACAGCCAGATCCTTAAGGGGGGAGTAAAGCTCCATATATACACACAAGAGTCTCAGCGGCAGTCGACGCACCAAAATCGCTGAATCCAATCTCACCCCCCCTTACCCCTTTTTTTTTCTTCGCGCCGTTCCTCTCCTCTTTTCACGCTTGCGTCCCGCCCAGCCGGCCAGATAACACACAATAGGACACTACTATAGGCTTTCTCACAGGGATGATAATACACACGGGGCTGCGTTCCCAGAACACGGCGGGAGTTTATATGTAGAGGCGACGGCTCTTATCGTCGACTCACCCAGATACACAGGCTGTAAGCGCTGTTTCGATTTAACGCCGATTATTCCGATTATCTCTAAGTACGTATATATATATAAACACTGTATCTCCGAGTTCGCCGGCTTTTTTCTCGGCCAGAGATCGATCGCGCTCTATTATACCGCTCTTATACTTTCGATCTTCGTTCGATCCTCTACGACACTCACTCTGTCATTAATATCGTATATACATATAGGCAAAAGCAGACACGCAGGTCGATATGCGTGCGCGGACACTCGGACACTAAGACACACATACAGAAGATATAGACAGTCACAAAGCTCTCACTGCGCGCGTTCTCATTAATTATATTGTGATTAAAAGGCGCGGACGCGAGCGCGCCGCCTGTTATTAAGAATTTACTAATTGTATAAGAGGAGGGAGGTAGGAGGTGGAACATCGCCAGGTGCACAAGAGGGACAGGGAGGATCATTCGCTTCGGGAGTTTATTAGTCATTCGTCATTCGATTGTATTGCCATTTTATTATTATTGTAAAGAGAGAATTTGCATTTGTAATCTATTACGAGAATTATACTGTACCGTACTTGACGAGTTTGATCGATGCGCATTGGGATGGGCAAGTTTTATGATTACGAAGTAACATGAAATATTTGGAGGAGAAAGAAAATACGAATCGTTGCTGATTTTCACAATTAATAATTATATAAAAGACGAGGAAGAGAAACTATACGTATATATTGTACGATGAGCTGAGCGCTGCGTTCACGATAAGCTAGCTGGTTTGTAAATAAAACTATTTGACTCTTTGAATTAAGATGATGCTTTTCTTTTACTTGGCCCGCTCGATTCCTGATTAATCTGTCCTTGAATTAGTCCATTTGCTGCTTCTGCCTTGGATAGAATGAAATTTCTTAATACAATACATTTTTTATTTCTTTTTTATTCATTTTTACTATGCTTCGAAGATGATTACTTTTTAGTATCTAATATAATTTTCGATAGATTAAAATTTTTCATTAACTAAAAACTTTTGAACTTGTAAAGTTAAATTCATACGAAGAAAGTTTATATAAAGATGCTTTTCATTTAATTATACGTAGAATCTTTGAAGGTAAAATATGTAATGTAGGTTACAATAAGTAGTAAGTCAAGAAACTTCTCTCAGACAAGTTCAGTATCTTCAATAAATTTAAACGAAGTAATAAAAATAAAAAACTTAGTAGTTAAATATTCCAACTATACAAAGTTTTCAATTATTGTTTTTTCTTTTATTGTAATTGAATTATATATTAAATTAAAAATTTTGTTTACTTATGTAGAAAATACATAGTTTAATGATTTAGAAAAAAAATTACTGAAATTTATTAGAAAAAAATTTAGAGTAATTATTAATATTATTGGTGATAGTTGGATAGACATTTTTATTTGGCTTAAATGGATGAACATTTATCTGTTGGAATAGTTCTACAGCATTATTATTTTTTATCATTTTCTTAACCTTTAGAGGACGGGATGGCCCCTATACGGGCCATGCCCATGATCGACCCTTTACATGTGTTAGTTTTGAGATGTGTTAGTTTTGAGATGTGAGACATCACAAAAACTCGATTTCTATAGAAAAGTGAGAGAAAACAGTAAACCCAAATCCCCGTCCTCTAAAGGTTAAACTGTTACTTTTATTATTTATACTAAATTTAATAAGACAAAACAATATATTAACATTTTTTTATTCTATAACTATATGACTTTTCTTAATGTCCGACTTTTGCTTTAATTTTTCAAGATATCCAATTTCTGAATACTTCACTTTTTCATTTCCTCTATTATAACGGCATATTGAATTTTTTAATCAACTTGAAATTATAAATTTGTAATAGCTAATGAAAGAAAATGTAAATTTGCTTTTACACATGAACCAATTTTACTTCTGCAGAATACAGTATTCATTTAAAATGAAGAATTTTTAATTTTTTTTTTACTTTACAGTTTACCTAAACGTAGTACACTCCGGATACGTACAAAGCTTTTTCACGTCAGTAAATTCTAACTTTTTCATCTCTATTGTACTTTTAATTTAGTATTTTTTAATTTGTTAACTCCGATGTCACTTTTTAAATAGCAGAAAATACTTAAGTTGTACAAAGATGTGCAGTAAAAATGATGGTTCACATAGTAAATAGTTACGTAAGTATTTTTCTGAATATTTGAATAAATCCACAAAAAACTGAGAATTAGCATTGTAAAAATCACAACTATCTAAACAAAATAACTAATAAAATATAATAACGTTGTATTCAAATACATCGTTTAACATTAGAGATTAATTATTACCAACTGGGCAAGTGATGTATAACATTTAATTAAAATATATTTTAGAATTGATACATTTAGTCTACCGTTTAGTTTACTGACCTAGATAACTGATATCCGCATACATAATCGTTAAGTTATTTTACAGCCATCTAAAATTATCCTGCTCTTTTGGCAAAGAATCAATTCTAATTAAATATCTCATTATGGAATTCTAAATTTACTGCTGATTAAGTAGTTAATTATGTGTGTTCTAATTATAAATATTGCTTTTTTATAAATACAGAAGCTTGAAATAATTTTATTTAGTATCTACGGTCTTATCAAAACATATCCGAATTAGTTAAAAATTTAATTTCTATTTCCAAGCGACGTATATTTTGTTAATAAAACAAATCATTTTAGTTTCTTGTTAATTTTCTTTTTACTTAAATTAGATGTTTTATTAATGTAAGATACTTTTATTAGTCAACATAGAAACTCAAAAGAACAAAAGTCTTACAATAATTAAATATGATTGATATAATATTCAATATAAAGTTTTCTGAAGAGTTCTCAGTACCAAATTAATGTTCCAGTTTTCTAAGGATCATCTTCATTTTAACTTGCTGTTTGCTGAGAATATGCACTCTTATTCACTAAAACTTTGATCATAATTCTTTGCTCTGAGTTACTACTTTATGACCTTTATATACAAATAATAGAAGAAATAAATCTTGGAACAAAGAATAGAAACTTGAAATACCTGACAAAATAAATAAACACTGGAAAATTTAGTAGAATAATATTTTTTTTTTCGTATTT